>JANAVB010005971.1:5000-10000 GCA_029216955.1 Iris pallida
ACGTGCTACGAACCGTCCATCCCGATCCGAGACGATAGAAACTGGGACCCCGTGCAGCCGAACTATTTCATCAAGATATATCTGAGCAAGGCGGTCGACGCTCCAAGTAACTTTGATGGCAATAAAGTGCGCTGACTTGGTTAGTCGATCGACGATGACCCAGACGGCGTCATTTCCCCGCGGCGTCCTCGGCAAGCCAACAACGAAGTCCATAGTGATGTGATCCCACTTCCACTCTGGAATGGCAAGGTTCTGCATCTCCCCGCCCGGTCGCTGGTGCTCGGCTTTGACTTGCTGACAGGCCATACATTTTGACACAAAGAGCGCTACGTCCCTCTTCATGCCGTGCCACCAAAAGACAACACGGAGGCCCTTATACATCTTGGTGCTGCCAGGATGCAAGGAATATTTTGCATAGTGTGCCTCCGTCATTATCTCCTTTCTGAGTTCTACGTCGTCCGGTACGCATAGCCGTCCCTTCACGCGCAACACTCCCGACTCGTCCTCTGCAAAGTCAGACGCTTTCCCTGTCGATATCAGCTTCCGCATCTTCTCCAGGTAGGGGTCGTCCTTCTGTGCAGACTTGATCCTCTCCAGTAGGCTCGGTTCCACCCGCAGTTGCGCCAGTTTCACGTCTCTGAAACGAACTCGAAGTTCAATGCCCATTCCTTCCAAGTCACGCAGCAGTCGATCGTTGATGCATAATGAAGCTAAGTACTTTCGGCTCAGCGCATCCGCTACCACATTTCCCTTGCCCGGCGTGTAGTCGATTGATAAGTCATAGTCTTTGATTAGTTCGAGCCATCGCCTCTGCCGCAAATTCAGTTCTTTCTGGGTGAAGAGATACTTGAGGCTTTTGTGGTCCGTATAAATCCTGCACGCCACGCCATAAAGATAGTGACGCCACAGCTTCAACGCGAACACAATTGCCGCTAGTTCTAGGTCGTGCGTGGGGTAGTTCTTCTCGTGCGGCTTCAACTGCCGGGAAGCAAAAGATATCACCTTATCCCGCTGCATGAGCACACACCCCAAGCCCTGGCCAGAAGCATCGCTGAAGATTTGAAATCCCTCCGTCCCTTCAGGAAGAGCAAGTATCGGGGCCGAAACGAGCCGTTGTTTGAGCTCCTGGAAGGAAGCTTCACAGTCGTCTGACCACTTGAATGCGACTCCTTTCTGGGTGAGGCGAGTCAACGGCGATGCAATCTTCGCGAAGTCCTTCACGAAGCGTCGGTAGTATCCCGCCAAGCCTAGGAAGCTTCGAATTTCGCCAACTGATGCGGGCCGTTTCCAATCAGCAACTGCCTCGACTTTCTTCGGATCGACTGCGATGCCCGCGGCGGAGATGATGTGCCCAAGAAATGAGACGCTGTCCAGCCAGAACTCGCACTTGCTCATCTTCGCATACAACTGATTCTCTCGAAGGGTTTGGAGTACCGTCCGCAGATGCTCTGCATGTTGTGCTCGATCCTTCGAGTAGACGAGGATGTCGTCGATGAAGACTACTACGAACTTGTCAACGAACGGACGGAACACCCGATTCATTAGATCCATGAAGACGGCAGGGGCGTTTGTCAGACCGAACGGCATTACCAAGAACTCGTAGTGGCCATAACGAGTGCGGAAGGCAGACTTCGGCACGTCATCTGGCTTGACCTTGAGTTGGTGATAACCCGATCGCAGATCAATCTTCGAAAACACGGTTGCACCTTGGAGCTGGTCGAACAAGTCGTCGATGCGGGGCAGGGGATATTTGTTTCGGACGGTGGCTTTATTCAATTCCCGATAGTCGATACAGAGTCGCATCGATCCATCCTTCTTCTTTACGAACAGCACGGGCGCACCCCACGGCGAGACACTCGGACGGATAAACCCTCTGTCGAGCAATTCCTGAAGTTGTGCCTTCAATTCTTTCAATTCTGCAGGAGCCATCCTGTACGGAGCCTTCGAGATCGGCCGGGTGTCAGGGAATGTATCGATGGTGAACTCTATCTCTCGATCGGGCGGCATGCCAGGTAGCTCGTCCGGGAACACGTCTGGGAATTCTGCCACGACGTCGGTCTCACCCGCGTTCGCACCATCCTGTCTCGTGTCACGAACGGACGCCAAGTAGCCTTCGCACCCCGAATGAAGTAGCTTCCGAGCCGAGATTGCCGAGATCACCATGCACGTCGGCGATGCTTCACCACACGAATAGCAGAATTCGGGCACTCCAGGTATGCGGAAGGTGACCTTCTTTCCTGCGCAGTCGATGTTGGCGTTGCAAGGACCGAGCCAGTCCATGCCCAGTATGATGTCGAAGTCCTTCATATCTAGAACTATCGCATCAAGACCGATCTTTTGACCGCCGATACAGATAATCCCGCCGGCGCAGGCTAAGTTTGTGAGAATTGGTGCACCCGAAGGTGTGCTTACGCTAAGGTCGAGGTCTAATGATATTACAGGAAATTTGTGCTCGGCGGCGAAGTCCGCCGATATGAAAGTATGTGAAGCGCCTGAATCAAATAACACACGAGCAGGTACATTATTGAAATTCAATATACCTGTCACAACAGTGTCGGAAGTATACGCCTCGTCTCGAGTCATGGCAAAGACACGCCCCTGTGCATTAGGGCGTCGGGCTTGGTTGTCTGGTTGAGTGTGCTGAGGAGGTCGGGGCGCCTGTCCTCGATTTTCTTGACGGGGTGGTTGGGGCGGAGCATTACGATTCGATTTCCGGGGGCAATCTCGTGCTTGGTGGTTCCTTGCTCCGCAGTTGAAGCATCCTCCTTCGAGGACATGACAATCGTTGGCATGGTGACCGAAGTTGTTGCACCTGGTGCACCGAGGTAATGGGTTCTGCCCTTTGTAGCCGCCGTTGTTTGGACGCTTTGAAGCGTGATTGTTGCCTCCCGTATAGCTAGGACGTTTGTGATTGGAGTGGCGCACAACGTCGTCAGCACCGGAAGGATGCAGGTTCTCAAGGCGGAGGGCGTGATTCAGAGCCTCGCCCATGGTCTTGTACTCTGGGACGCCGACATGCGCACCAATAGAGGGTCGCAGACCCACTTCGAACCGCCGCACACGGCACTCTTCAGTAGGCAGAAACTGGCCAGCAAATTTAGACAACTTGTTGAATTCTGCGGCGTACTGTTCCACGGTCCTGTTCCCTTGCTTCACCTGCATGAATTCATTCTCCTTCGCTTGACGAATGGCTGACGGAAGATACTGCACTTCAAAAGCCTTGCGGAACGTGGCCCAAGAGATCGGCGCGGTGTTGTTGTCCGGTCGAATCGCTCGTTTGCGCACGGCCCACCAGTCGTGCGCGCTCAACCGTAGTTGAAGTGTCGCGCAGGCGACTTGCTTGGATTCATCAATGCCGAGCAGCTCGAAGTGATCTTCCAGCTCTTCCAACCAGTCGATCGCAATGGAAGGACCCTCGGTGCCGCTGAAAGAGGTGCGACACGCCTTCTTGAATTCTGACACTTCGAAGTTGTACTTCTTTGGTGCCGCTGGTTGAAGCTCGGGCTCCGCCGTGTCGACTTCAATGGGTGGAATCGTCGGCACGGTGGTAGTAGGTACGGTGACGGTAGGTGCCGTCGCAGAATTTCCGTTGGCCGCAAACGTCTGAACGATCTGCTGCAGTGTATCCATCTGCTTTTGTTGAAGTTTGATGTGCGCATCGAAGCGAGCTTCGAACTGGGCCTGTCGTTCCTCTACTCGTTGATGTCGGCTCTCGGACTGGTTCCGCTGCGCCTCCATCATGCGCAGCATCCTTTCGATTGTATCGTTAGAAGGTCCGGCCTGCCGACGATGCGAGCTACTAGAGCCACTGGAAGCGCTCTGTTCTTGCTCGGCCGTGGGTTCCGCCACTTCTGCGATACGAAGGCAACGCATCAGTCTCAAATTATTACGGACTCATTGTATGGAACAACTTATCTCATCGTTGCGTGGTCAATGGTTTAAAACTCTAGACGCGAGGCCAAAGGATGTAAAGCCGTGCTCTGATACCATTATGTCACGCCCCGATTCCGTAGAATCGATAGTCGTCCCCCGGGCGTGATGCCGTGCGAACCTAAGTTGCGATCGCACAAGGCATAGTCATAAGGTTATCCGAAACACAACATCAAGTTAGAGTACGCAGAGAAATTGAATGACACATTTGGAATAGAAATAGACTTTTTCATTGATGATAATAAAACTTTACATAGACTCCTTTACAATCATTGCCGCGCGGGCTACAACATGACTCGACTTACAAAATGAACGCCGATGAGATAGGTCGTTCCATACATTACACCCTTTTATACAAGTAAAAACCAATACACATTTCCACCTGCTATGGCGGGAAGTCGAGTCGTCATTTTTCTTTGGACTGATGTGCGGTCTTCTTCAAAAGGAAAATCCAGAAAACAAGTCTTCACACGGACAAGGCTTCAAAAGAGTTCACGCCGTCTTGAGCTCTAGTTGGCACGCCCTTCGTGGTTCGGGGTACCTGTATTGGAGAGCGAGGATCAGTACATTACACTTTGTACTGGTGCGTGGCAAGTTAAGTTCCAAGCTCTCATTTGGTTGAATGAGTTTATATGACTTAGTTCATGAATGTTTCTAACCATCCTAATGAATTTCAAGTGAGCAATGACAAGCATAGTGAAATTTACGTTGAGACTTACCGACGGCGGCCCGCGCCGCGCCTTATGAAACTTACCATGTTCTTCTCTGTCAATTGTTATCATTTACATTTCAAGTGTAACATTTCGTGTGTTTGGTCACTGACATCACAAGCCATCTTGGACTATAGCTTTGTTAGCCGGGGCCCTTGCAGCGCAAGTAGCGAGCCCCGCTGCAAGTCCCCGCTTAACCCGTGCTATCATCCAGCACAGCTATACCGTGTTTCCTCCTAGGCCGAGTCGGTCCCGTGGCCCCGGGTAGTCGCTCGAGGAAACTCTCCCTTGTCGACAAGTTGTCCAATGACCGAGTTAAGACAACATTTAGTTATTAAGGCCTAGCCTACTTTCTCTTGA
>JANAVB010005972.1:0-63750 GCA_029216955.1 Iris pallida
AAAAATTATATATATATATTAATATAATATATATTATATATATATAGGGTATATATAGGGTTATATATATGTGGAGTTGCTATGGTGGGAATGTGGTGTGTATATGGTGTTGGATGGGGGCACACAGGTTCGGCGAAGTGAGAGGAGGTGTGTGTTTGTGTTGGTAGAGGGGTGTGTAGTGGTGGTGTTTGATTAAATGGTTGAGAGGGAGGAGTTTAGAGGCCTAGAGGAGAGTGTTTGTGTGGGATTATAGGGAAGGAACCACTGCTCAAAATCAGCTGGTAGCAGCAGTAGCTGCTGTCCCATGGACAGCAGGTGTAGCCCCATTCCAGTCCCCAATCCACACCCCAACAGTCCCCTTAAATCCTATGTTAAGCAGTCCATACATAGACCCTTGATGGCTGTCAAACACCAAATTCAGTCCCTACAATTTAGCCTATATGGCTGCCAAAACCAGTCCATGACATACCTAAATGACAATCCCTACATGGCTGTCCATGACAGTTAAGAGCAGCCCCACCAAAACTACACCAAATCAGTCCTTTATTGCTCCTATTTGAGTCCATGAAACCTACCATATGGTTGTCCAGATTTCACCATATGGCTGTCCATATATTCACTTTAGATGGCTGTCCCAACAGTCCAATTTGGCCATTGTTAGCTGTCCCCAATTGCCACAACAGTCCAGCTTTCCCCCTCCACTTTGCTGTCCCAAATAAGCCTATAAGTGATGTCCTATTTTGACTCAAAAATAGTCCACTTGTTAGCCTTACATGGCTGTCCCCATTTCTTCATATGTGCTGTCCCCACTTTGCCTATTTTCAGCCCTATAATACCACCCAATTTCAGTCCACCAACACACTCCATATCAGTCCATAGGAGCTTGTGTGTGAGTGTGTGTTATGAGGTTGTGTGGGTGTGTGAGAGCCTATATGAGTGTCTAGTAGCCCATAGTTTAGCCTATGTGCAAACTAGTAGGAAAGCCTATAGGAGAGCCTACTAGAGTGTGATATTTGTGAGAGGGTTGTATGTGAGTGAGTGTTAGGGAGATGTGAGGGTAATTCATGATATGGGTTGGGTAATAGGGTAAACCAATACACATGTATCCTAACATAGCCTAGATACCTAGGATACCTATTTTCCTTGGTAGGTAAACCTTAGATAGGTTGGTATCTAGCTACCCTAAGGAGCCTAGGCTAGTATCTTGGGTATTTGCGAGGCTTCCTTGGTATTGGACAAGGCATCGGGATTTACCTTGGTAAGGTAATGCTAGTTTTGCCTAGGAATAGGGTATTGGAGTCTAGAGTCTAAGATAGGGATAGAACTTGATTCCTTTGGTTGGTAATGATCAAATATGGTGCTCATAGACTAATTTTGACGTCGGTTGACCCTTTTGACCAAAAGTCAACAAAAGTCAACCGAGAGTCAAACTTAGCCTTTAAGCGACCAGATTTGACCGAAACCAAACCAGAGTTGACCACTTGAATGAAAGTCAATAGTTGGTCAACATTAGACTAGTTTGACCTAGGGTTGACCTAGAGTTGATCAGAGTTGATCCGAGTTGACTTTTTGACCAAAAGTCAACTGTAAGTCAACCTTTGATCCCGTTTGACCTAGTTTAACTTGGATTGACTCCCAGTGACCTAGTATGACCTAGTATGAACCAGTATGATATAGTATGACTCAGTTTGACCTAGATTGACCTAGTTTTGACTTAGACTTGCATTCATGACTTATATTAGTTTCTTTTTTCAGTATAAAACCCTGTTTGACTCATAGTATCTTATTTTAGGTCTGTGATCACTCTGAGCGTCTGTTCACCTTATCAGCTCAGGACCACAGGCGAGTACATTCACTGATAGTTTTCATTGTCTTGATATCTACTATATCCGATTCAGTTGGAGTGTTTTACATGAATCCTGACACGACGGTTCACGGACTAGTATACGTCGGATCCTGTCATGAGATGTTATTCCTGGACTCCCTTGGTATATGAGTATGTGATATTTTTGTATTTCTGTACTTATATAGACACTGATTTGGGAGTGGGCTGGCCCCCTGCTTTCGAACCCCGTGTCATGACGTGCCATGTCCGGATCCGTGATACTATTCAGGGATGGGGGAATTATTAGGGGTTATGTGATCAAAGCCTCCCTGTAACTATATTTTGCTAGCGCCACCCTCACCTCACGTAGGGTGTAGCAGATACCCCATTACCAGTTATCCAGGTTGGACGGTATGACTCTCCGTTGAGGACACCGCGGATTGCCGGGCCAAGTGGATAACCATCTCTTGCTTTCCTAGCCGATCACATATCGCTCTAATAGTTCAAATCACCTTTTATATTTATTTAGCGTATCTTATATTCCAGTTCAGCTTTACTTTCTGTACTTCTCACCATGCTATGATTTCCATTACTCACATGCTCTACCTGTCATTATATTGTACCATGAGTTGAGACTAAGTCCTATTTGAAAGAAGGGTTACAACTCCGGTCCTTGTTTGGTTCAAGGGTTGTAACTCGGCTTTCAAATGGTTCCCAAGTCGCCTATATCTTTGTCTTGTATTTTATTATTGCTGTCTCTTATAGTATTTCTCAATTTATATGGAACTGCTGTTGGTGTTTGTACTTGTTCATTTCCTGACAGGATACCGTTGACAAATTTTACAGATGATTCAGAGGCTGATTGCCCGACCTACTATGGGGTTGAGTCTGATGGATTAGATTTAGACTGTGGCTTGTTGGTAGAGCCACTAGACTTTGCTCACCCTGAGTAGCATAGTTTAGTTAGGTTTGCCTGGCCTGCGAGCCAGCTAGTACATTTCAGTTTTGTTGTATCTATTATATATATTTTCTGAGACTTTGGATGTTTGTGTTTAGCTCTGACTTGTGGATCTTGGACTCATTTCCTATTTTATCTATCATATCTCTTTTTCACGCTATCTACCTTAGTTTGATATATGTGATTGAGACTGTATTGCTATGTCACCTCCATTCGGAGTGTATATACTGTACAGGTACATTTATCTGTTTTAGTCGTAGTATTTACAGACCCTATATACAGCGTTCTACCCCCGATACTGCGGCGTAGGCTGGACGTAACCACATGCTCGTGCCCCTCTCCAGGGTACGGGTCGTGACACATTTTTGTGGTGGCCCATGCAGGTCAGTGTCACAATTAGTGCGATCTCGTAATAGTGCTCGACCTAGAGTACTAATTACGAGCCTGCAATTAGGACATAAGATCTAAGGTATGATAGGAGTTACTCAATCACATGTTAGGAACTTTCTGATCTTTTGATTACCATGACAAATTCTTTTGCATTGAATTTAATTATCCTTCTTTGATATTCCTATCATGTGCCATATTGATTCCTTGTTTCAATCTATCCTCAGGATGACGATCACTCGCTCTCAGACAGTGGGTTCTAGCACTGTACCGGAGAGGCCCGATCCGGCTGGTCTTTCACCTCCGGCTATGGGAGCTGCACTTGAGGGAGCAGCCCCCTCAGTTTCTGCCTTTTCGGCGGGTGCAGCAGTAGAGACGGTTCCAGGAGGTCTTCTACCTCCAGCAGCGGGACCGTCCCTGGTCATCCCTGACATTCTTCTACCACCGCCTCAGTTACCGGCAGATACTCAGGGGATGATGGCCCTTCTGCAGCAGATGCTGCAGACACAGAGAGCACAGGCAGAGGCACAGCACCGTCAGGCAGAGGTGCTGTGACAGACCATAGAGAACACGCATCAGCTAGCTATGGCAGCAGTGGAGAGAGGTGCACCGACTACAGTTCATGGAGCACCAGCACAGCAGCAGGGTCAGGGGAGGCCCGGTACACACCTCGACTTCAGGAAGATGAACCCGCGGGAGTTCAAGGGTACCGAGGGTATCCTATACGCGGACGACTGGCTAGAGGATGTCCAGTGGAGTCTGGAGTTGGCAGAGGTCCCGAGAGGTCTGTGGGTGACTTCTGCAGTGAGCCAGTTTTTTGACATAGCGCTGACTTGGTACCACACGGATCCGCGTACGTCAGTGAGAGGTATATCTTGGGAGGACTTCAGGAAGCTCTTTAAGGAGAAGTTCTACCCAGATGTAGCCTTGATAGCTTTGGAGGGGCAGTTTGCCAGTTTGGTGCAGGGGAACTCGTCGGTAGACGAGTATGCAGCGGAGTTCTTCCGCCTGAGCAGGTTTGCATCTAGTTTGGTCCAGGATGAGGGGTGCAAGGCCCGGAAGTTCCCGAGGGGCCTTATACATGCAGTGCACACTCGCACCTCTGGGAGACGTGATGCGACCTTCGAGCCGATCCTTATGGAGGCTCAGATTACATAGGAGGACTTCGGCCTCAAGCCGAAGAGGAGCAGTGACGCTCTTGGAGCTAGTTCGAGTGCAGGGCCAGCGAAGCGCCTACATTTCCAGCAGAGGCATTTCCAGCAGCAGCAGCCTCAGTTGCATTTCTAGCAGGCACCGACGCGTGCCCAGCAGTACCAGGGTCAGGGTTAGAGGCCGGCTACACAGTGTAACTTCTGCAGGAAGCCAGGGCACACTAGAGAGGTTTGCAGGAAGAGGTTGGGCGCCTGCTTATAATGTGGGGCGCCTGATCACTAGCTGAAGGACTGCCGTTTTCGGGGAGTCCGAGGAGTTCAGGACAGAGCACAGCCGACCAGAGGACCAGCAGTTCAGCAGAGAGGTCCTCCACTTGAGATACAGTAACAGCGTTTTGCGCAGCACCAGAGGGGAGCCCCTGCGGACAGAGTGTTTACCCTGACAACAGAGGAGGAGGCAGAGCCAGTAGGGGATGTAGTGGCAGGTCATGTTCTTCTTGATTCATTTCCTGCATTTACCTTATTTTATTTCGGTGCCTCTCATAGCTTTGTGTCTGTCTTCTTTGCTCTGAGACACAATATTATTGCTGAACCTTTGGGTAGGACTTGCAAGATATTGACAGAGGCATCATCCTGGTTAACAATATCTGCAAGGGGCAGAGAGTTACTGTAGGAGGCCGAGTTTTGGGTGCGTGCTTGCTCGTAATGCCCCTTCCGAGGTACGATATGGTACTCGGAATGGATTGGTTGAGCATGAACCATGCTACTATAGACTGTAGAGGAGGTAGGATTTTGTTTAGGCTGCCGGAAGAGCCAGAGATTGTGTTTGTTAGAGGAGCAGCTGAGCCGGGAGATGGGTTCTGCAGAGCTTTACTGGCGGGGCAGGCATTGCCGATCCATTGATAGCTGACTTCATGGATGTTTTTTCCGAGGAGTTGCCTGGGATGCCGCCGGATAGAGACATTGAGTTCTCTATAGACCTAGTGCCGGGCGCTGAGCCTATCTCACAGCACGTCTATAGGGTCAACAACAGCGAGTTGGCAGAGCTGAAGAAGTAGGTCGACGAGCTGCAGGACAAGGGATTCATTGGATCCAGTTCATCGCCTTGGGGAGCGCTAGTTCTGTTTGTACCAAAGAAGGTTGGTATGATACGCATGTGTATCGACTACATGGCGCTCAACAACCTCACTATCAAGAACAAGTACCCATTGCCGAGGATCGACGACTTGTTCGATCAGTTGAGCGGCGCCAAGGTGTTTTCGAAGATAGATCTGAGGTCTGACTACCATCAGCTGAAGGTGAAGCAGGAAGACATTCCGAAGACAGCTTTTCAGACTCGGTATGGCCAGTACGAGTTCACAGTGATGCCATTTGGGTTGACCAATGCCCCAGCTGTGTTCATGAACTTGATGAACAAGGTATTCCATCAGTACCTTGACAAGTTCGTGGTGGTCTTCATAGACGACATCCTGGTCTACTCAAAGACGCTGGAGGAGCACGAGGAGCATTTGATGATTGTGCTCGAGACTTTGAGAAAGGAGAAGTTGTACGGAAAGCTGTCGAAGTATGAGTTCTTCCTGGACCAGGTCGAGTTCTTGGGTCATGTTGTGATCGAGCACAGGATCTCAGTAGACCAGAAGAAGATTGCTGCAGTAGAGTCTTGGTCTACGCCCAGTACAGTTGCCAAGATTCGGAGCTTTCTGGGATTGGCGGGCTACTATCGAAAGTTCGTCCAGGATTTCTCACGGATCGCGGAGCCGATGACTAGACTCACCAGAAAGGACGTAGAGTTCGTCTGGACTGAGGAGTGTCAGGCCGCCTTCGATGAGCTGAAGAAGAGGTTGACATCAGCTCCGATCTTGACGTTACCGTCTGGGACCGGTTGTTTCTCGATTTACAGCGACGCTTCTGGCCGGGGTCTGGGTTGTGTACTTCAGCAGCACGAGAAGGTGATTGCCTATGCATCTAGGCAGTTACGTCCTCATAAGAAGAACTACCCGACTCACGATCTGGAGTTAGCTGCTGTCATCTTTGCCCTAAAGTTGTGGAAGCACTATCTGTACGGAGAGCGGGTTGAGATCTTTACTGATCACAAGAGCTTGAAGTACGTGTTCACTCAAAAGGAGCTGAATATGAGGCAGAGACGTTGGCTCGATCTGATGAAGGATTTCGATATCGCCTTGCAGTACCATCCAGGAAAGGCCAACGTAGTTGCAGATGCCTTGAGCAGGTATCCAGTGGCTATGTATCTGACATCAGACCGTCATCTTTTGGCTGACCTGGACAGTTTGGGAATCGAGGTGATTATTCCGGGCATGGAGGTACAGATGTGGGGCTTACAGATTCAGTCTGAGTTGATGGACAGAGTCAGATCAGCACAGTATGATGATGTTGCCCTGAGGTGCATCAGGGAGCAGGTGCAGGCAGGGCCGCTTGATGATTTCTCTATTGCCGAAGATGGGTCATTGTGGCACAGTACTAGTCTGTGCGTTCCGAGTGGGGTGCTTCGGGAGGAGGTTTTCAGGAGGCACATTGCTCTCAGTACTCTATGCATCCTGGTGCCAACAAGATGTACAGAGATCTGAGAGAGCACGTTTGGTGGTACGGCATGAAGCGCGAGGTAGCTCAGTTTGTATTTCATTGCTTGGTTTGTCAGCAGGTGAAGGCCGAGAGGCAGAAGCCTGGTGGGTTGCTACAACCACTACCTATTCCTGAATGGAAGTGGGAGCAAATCACCATGGACTTTGTGTCCGGACTTCCACGATCTCCAGGAGAAAAATACGCAATTTGGGTCATAGTTGATAGATTGACCAAATCGGCCCACTTTTTGCCTTTCAAGGTGGGATTGTCTATGGAGAGGTTGGCAGAGCTGTATGTTCGTCAGATCGTGCGATTGTATGGGGTTCCTGTGAGCATAGTTTCAGATCAGGATAGCCGCTTCACTTCCTACTTCTGGAGGAGTTTACAGGCTAGCTTGGGCACCTCGCTCAAGTTTAGTACCGCTTATCATCCCCAGACAGACGGGAAGTCGGAGAGGACTATCCAGACTTTGGAGGATATGCTTCGCACGTGTGTGCTAGATCACGGGGGTTCTTGGGAGGAGCATCTTTACCTGGTAGAGTTTGCTTACAACAACATCTATCAGGCCAGTATTGAGATGTCGCCATTCGAGGCTCTACACGGACGGAGATGTCGTACTCCCTTGTTATGGGACGATGTTGGCGAGAGGGTATTGCTTGGATCGGAGATGGTGGTGGATGCAGCTGAGAAGGTCAGGCTGATTAGAGATAGAGTTCGGGTGGCTCAGGATAGGCAGCGGCATTGGGCCGATAGCCACCGGAGACCGTTAGAGTTCGAGGTTAGTTTCAATTCCTGTTTGTGATGATTGTGATTTTCTTTGTCCTACGTGCTGAGTTTGTTCTATGTCTAGGTTGGTGCTTTGGTGTTCCTGAAGATTTCTCCGACACGGGGCACGATTCGCTTTGGTGGAGGCGGGAAGCTTAGTCCGCGCTACATCGGACCTTTCACTATCCTTGAGAGGGTCGGTGCAGTGGCTTACCGGCTAGACTTGCCACCTACGTTAGAGGGGGTACACAACGTGTTCCATGTGTCGCAGCTGAGACGGTACGTGGCGGACCCTAGCCATGTATTGGACCATTCAGCGATCGAGGTGGGCCCTACTCTTCACTATCCAGAGCAGCCAGTGAAGATTCTGGATCGTAGGGAGAAGGTGCTCCGGAACCTGGTTATACCCTTGGTTCGTGTTGCATGGAGGCATCACTCTCTAGGTGAGTCTACCTGCGAGAGAGAGGATGACATGCGGGAGCGTTTCCTTTATCTCTTTGAGCCCTGAGGTATAATTTCTGTTTCTGCATTGTGATTCAGTGTGTCTTGTTTTAATTTTGAGGACAAATTTTTTTTAAGGTGGATAGATTTGTCACCCCTAGTTTTCACGAACAGGGGTATTTTGGTAATTTTCCACTTTAAAATTATTTTGGAATTATTTATTTATTTATTGTATTATTTTGGGGTTGTTTGAGGCGGGTTCGAATTTCAACTTATTCCGACTTGTATCGGGGACCCGGGGTAGTTTTGACTATAGCAGGCCCACACACTAGTTAGCCATGGCCCATATGTTAGTATTTTAGTTAGTGACTAGGCTAATTATTTTGGTTAGAATTAATTTGGATTAGTGATTTAAGATTGACCAAACTACCCCCGACTTAAACCCCTTTCCATGTATTAGTAAAAAGACTAGAGAGGGGCTTTTGGACTTTTCCCCAATAGGACAAAACAACCCTTTATTGGCCGGCCACTAGAGTGGATAGGACTCCTCCATCACTTTATTATTTCCTCTTTCATTCTCTCTCTTGTTCTTCCCCATTTTTCTAGAGAGCAAACCCGAGAAATTTCTCCACCAAATCTTTCCATTTTCTCACCCAATATTCATCCTTCCTTCTCCATCCAAGCCAAGGAGGGTGCTACTCAAGTTTGAGAGGATTCGGAGCTTGTCCATGTCCGTTTGGGATTCCTACGTGTCGGTGGCGTATCAGGATCGATTCGAGTCACCGAGAGGTATAAATCCTTTCCCTCTCTCATTTCTCTCATGCATTAGATTGGTTTTGACCTATAGGAATGACCCCCTTGGTTTTGTGTCCATTTGAGTCCATTTCGTGTCCATTTGGACACTTGTAGAGGTGTCCAATATGTAGGATCGTGTCCTAATGGAAAAATCCCCTATTTGGACACATATAAATTGTTTGTGTATTAATTTTAGTGTGTTCTAATATTAATTCTAGATTTTCATGTGTTTAGAAATGAGTTTGTCTATGTATCATAATGTATCATATTGTTAATATATATATATATATATATATATATATATATATATATATATATATATATATATATATATATATGTGGTGATGCTATGGTGGGAATGTGGTGTGTATATTGGTGTTGGATGGGGGCACACAGGTTCGGCCAAGTGAGGATGCGTGTGTGTGTTTGTGTTGGTAGAGGGGTGTGTAGTGGTGGTGTTTGATTAAATGGTTGAGACGGGAGGAGTGTTAGATAGAGGAAATATAGAGGAGTGTTTGTGTGGGATTATAGGGGAGGAACCATTGCTCAAACAGCAGCTGGTAGCAGCAGTAGCTGCTGTCCCCATGGACAGCAGCTGTAACCCCATTCCAGTCCCCAATCCATACCCCAACAGTCCCCTTAAATCCTATGTTAAGCAGTCCATACATAAACCCTTGATGGCTGTCATTAACACCAAATTCAGTCCCTACAATTTAGCCTATATGGCTGCCAAAACCCGTCCATGACATACCTAAATGATAGTCCCTACATGGCTGTCCGAGACAGTCAAGAGCAGCCGCACCAAAACCACACCAAATCAGTCCTTTATTGCTCCTATTTCAGTCCATGAAACCTACCATATGGCTATCCAGATTTCACCATATGGTTGTCCATATATTCACCTTTAGATGGCTGTCCCAATAGTCCAGTTTGGCCATTGTTAGTTGTCCCCATTTGCCACAACAGTCCAGCTTTCCCCCTCCACTTTGCTGTCCCAAACAATCCTATAAGTGTTGTCCTATATTGACTCAAAAACAGTCCACTTGTTATTCTTACATGGCTGTCCCCATTTCTTCATATGTGCTATCCCCACTTAGCATATTTTCAGCCCTATAACACCACCCAATTTTAGTCCACCAACACACTCCATATCAGTCCATAGGAGCTTGTGTGTTAGTGTGTGTTATGAGGTTGTGTGGGTGTGTGAGAGCCTATATGAGTGTGTCTAGTAGCCCATAGTTTAGCCTATGTGCAAACTAGTAGGAAAGCCTATAGGAGAGCCTATTAGAGTGTGATATTTGTGAGAGGGTTGTGTGTGAGTGAGTGTTAGGGAGATGTGAGGGTAATTCATGATATAGGTTGGGTAATAGGGTAAACCAATACACATGTATCCTAACATAGCCTAGATACCTAGGATACCTATTTTCCTTGGTAGGTAAACCTTAGATAGGTTCGTATCTAGCTACCCTAAGGAGCCTAGGCTAGTATCTTGGGTATTTACGGGGTTTCCTTGGTATTGGACAAGGTATCGGAATTTACCTTGGTAAGGTAATGCTAGTTTTGCCTAGGAATAGGGTATTGGAGTTTAGAGTCTAAGATAGGGATAGAACTTGATTCCTTTGGTTGGTAATGATCAAATATGGTGCTTATAGACTAGTTTTGACGTCGGTTGACCCTTTTGACCAAAAGTCAACAAAAGTCAACCGAGAGTCAAACTTAGCCTTTAAGCGACCAGATTTGACCGAAACCAAACCAGAGTTGACCAGTTGACTGAAAGTCAACAGTTGATCAACATTAGACTAGTTTGACCTAGGGTTGACCTAGTATTGACCAGAGTTGACCCAAGTTGACTTTTTGACCAAAAGTCAACTGTAAGTCAACCTTTGACCCTGTTTGACCTAGTTTGACTTAGATTGACTCCCAGTGACCTAGTATGACCTAGTATGAACCAGTATAACCTAGTATGACTCAGTTTGACCTAGTTTGACCTAGTTTTGACTTACACTTGCATTCATGACTTATATTAGTTTCCTTTTCAGTATAAAATCCTGTCTGACTCATAGTATCTTATTTTAGGTCTGTGATCACTCTGAGCGTCTGTTCACCTTATCAGCTCAGGACCACAGGCGAGTACATTCACTGATAGTTTTCATTGTCTTGATATCTACTATATTGGTTTCAGTTGTAGTGTTTTACATGATTCCTGACACGACGGTTCACGGACTAGTATACATCGGATCCTGTCATGAGATGTTATTCCTGGACTCCCTTGGTATATGAGTATGTAATATTTCTATGTTTCTGAACTTATATAGACACTGATTTGGGAGTGGGCTGGCCTCCTGCTCTCGAACCCCGTGTCATGACGTGCCATATCCGGATCCGTGATACTATTCGGGGATGGGGGAATTATTAGGGGTTATGTGATCAAAGCCTCCCTGTAACTATATTTTGCTTGCTCCACCCTCACCTCACGTAGGGTGTAGCAGATACCCCATTACCAGTTATCCAGGTTGGACAGCATAACTCTCCGTTGAGGACATCGCAGATTGCCGAGCCAAGTGGATAACCATCTCTTGCTTCCCTAGCCGATCACATATCGCTCTAATAGTTCAAATCACCTTTTACATTTATTTAGCGTATCTTATATTCCAGTTCAGCTTTACTTTCTGTACTTCTCACCATGCTATGATTTCCATTACTCACATGCTCTACCTGCCATTATACTGTACCGTGATTTGAGACTAAGTCATGTTTAAAAGAAGGGTTATAACTCCGGTCCTTGTTTGGTTCAAGGGTTGTAACTCGACTTTCAAATGGTTCACAAGTCGCCTATATCTTTGTCTTGTATTTCATTATTGTTGTCTCTTATAGTATTTCTCAATTCATATGGAACTGCTATTGGTGTTTGAACTTGCTCATTTTCCTGACTGGATACCGTTGACAAATTTTACAGATAATTCAGAGGCTGATTGCCCGACCTACTATGGGGTTGAGTCTGATGGATTAGATTTAGACCGTGGCTTGCTGGTAGAGCCACTAGACTTTGCTCACCCTGAGTAGCATAGTTTAGTTAGGTTTGCCTGGCCTGCGAGCCAGCTAGTACATTTCAGTTTAGTAATATCTATTACATATATTTTCTGAGACTTTGGATGTATGTGTTTAGCTCTGACTTGTGGATCTTGGACTCATTTCCTGTTTTATCTATCATATCTCTTTTCCACGCTATCTACCTTAGTTTGATATATGTGATTGAGACTGTATTGCTATGTCACCTCCATTCGGAGTGTATATACTGTACAGGTACATTTATCTGTTTTAGTCATAGTATTTACAGACCCTATATACAGCGTTCTACCGCCGATACTACGGCGTAGGCTGGACGTAACCACGTGCTCGTACCCCTCTCCAGGGTGCGGGTCGTGCACAAACGGAGGCACGATATGCCCAATTTGAAGCTCGCCTCGAAGCGCAATCCAAGATGCAACAAAAGCAGCTTGATGCTATGTAATAGATCGTCCAAACAATTGTGGCCAATAGCAACTATGCAACCACACATGCTACCACCGAGCCTATGACCCAACCCATTGAAGTCAATCCGGAGGAGCCTGAGCATCAGCCTGCAGCACCAAGAAGTTACAACTTTGAGGTGTCAATGTTTAAGAAAAGCGTACTGCACTTGCTTTAATGGTACCGAAGGCCCTTCTATGTCGATTGACTAGTTGAAAGATCTGAAAGACCACTTTGAGCTTCTCGATATTGAAGAATTCAAGCAAGTCACCTGCGCACAACTTTAACTATGCTAGAACGTGCACGATTGGTGGGTCGTGCACAAACGAACGATCCGACACGACCATAACTCCGTGCCGAGATCTTGGGCCACGTTTTGCAAAGCCTTCGAAGTCGAGTACCGTCCCTTAGCCATTTGTCGAAAAAGAGAAAATAAATTTATGTAGTTGAAGCAAGGAGAACATGTTTGTACAACAGTATACGAAAGAGTTCAATAAGTTATCTAAATTTGTTGGTGCATTTCTGCTTACTGAGGCGATTCACGTTCAAAGATTCAAAGTGGGTCTATGGCCCTTTATGCCCACGTGTCGGTACTGAATTACAAGACCACAAGAAAGTCTATGAATCACGATGTCCGCCTTGAGCGCCAATATTCCCCAGCTGCTATCGGCGATGTGCATCCCTCCTGTCACTCCCGTTTTTCGTTATACGTATTTCCAGTATACGTGAACGGATTCCCAACCCGTATTTTGACTTGTCTAGCATAGCTTGGCTTGGTGTGGTCTTGGTTAACTTGGTTTACCTTGGCTTGGTTTATTTTGGCTTGGTTTGGGTGAGTGGTTCATCATGATAAACCCCCCTTATAAACTAACCCTTTTTTCTCTCTCCTCCTTTACTTTCATTTACTTTCATTAACTTCTTCTTCTCCATTAAAACTTCTCCCCCTCCAAAGGTAAGTGCTAGCTTGCTTCATGGAGGAACTCCTTTTTTGTTGTTCCATTATCTTCCCTATATGATTCTAAGGCTATTTAGTACTTGGTATTTTTGGTTTTGAAGGATTAGTTTTTGTAGATCTAAGTTTATGCAAAACACGATTTTCTTGTTTTTTTGATCTCTCAAACTTCATTATTTTCAAGTTTTAATTGTTCCATGTTGTAGAGAATTCAATTTTACTCAAGTTAGACCTTTGAAAAATCTAGATTTTGATTTGTTTTGAGTGATTTATGATCTTGAGAAGTTCATGGGTTCAATGAACTTGTGCTCTCGGGTTGGGGAAGAAGCACAGTGCTGGGCGCATAGATTAGTTATGCGCCTACTGTACCATCCTCGGTAGCAAGGGCTTTGACTATTGGGGCTCCTAGGAAGGCGACTACAGTTTCGTCGGTTCAGCACTCGACACCGACGTATCCTCAGTAGCAGAAGCAGAAGCAGTGTTCCACAATGGGCTGCTCTCATTGTGGAAAGCCAGGACATGTAGTATCAGAGTATCGTAGAGCACAGGGATTATGCTTGGCTTGTGGGGCACCGAACCATAAGATAGGGTCCTATCCGAATAGAGCTAGTTCATCATCGTCAAACCTAACCAGTCCATCGGTTAGGGGTCCAGTACTAGTGCAGCAGCAGTACCAGCCTCTGAGGCCATTGCCGCCTCAGGCTCAGTAGTATGCCCAATTGCTCAGATTAAGAATCGGTAGAGAGGTTTCCAGCAGAGGGGACCAGCACCAAGTGGACAAGATCAGGCTATGGCTCTGACCGTAGTAGAAGAATTGGCATCAGGTGAGGTGATGGCAGGTACCATTCTCGTCAACTCTTTTCCAGCATCAGTATTATTTGATTCAGGTGCATCGCATTCATTTATGTCTGCACGATTCACAACACGGATAGGACTGGAGCCGGAGTCATTATCAGTAAGGCTCAATATACTTACTGGTAACGATCTTGTGGGAGTAGATAAAGTCTATTTCTCGTGTCGAATCGTAGTTAGCGGTAGAGAGTTTTCTGCTAGGTTGATAGAATTTCCGATGGTCGACTATGATGTAGTCCTATGAATGGATTGGTTGAAGAATCAAAAAGCAAGAATAAACTGCCATATTGGCAGGATTATTTTTGGTATTCCTGGCGAACCGGAGTTTTCATTTTCCAGAGGCGAAGTAGAACCTTCCCTACCAGTATTGTGGATGGCAGTAGCAGTAGCAGTTCAGTTTTCCAGAGTAGTAGAAGAGTTTCCTGATGTATTTCTCGAATAGGTTCCAGGCATGCCCCCTGAGAGAGAGAGAGAGAGAGAGAGATAGAGTTCACCATTGATTTGCTTCCAGGGATGGCACCAGTGTCAGGGGGAGTCTACATGATGGCACCTTCAGAGTTAAAGATCTTGTACAAGATGACTGAAGAACTTAGAACCAAAGAATTCATTCATGTTAGTGGATCACCTTAGGGAGCTCCGATACTTCTTGTAAAAAAGAAGGATTGTACGTCAAGATTATGTGTTGATTATCATACCTTGAACTCTGTAACAATCAAGAACATATATCCTCTACCAAGGATAGATGATTTATTTGATCAATTCAGAGTAACGGCAGTATTCTCGAAGATTGACTTGCGGTCAGGGTACCATCAGATCAGAGTCAGAGAGCAAGATATCCCGAAGGCAGCGTTCAGATCCAGATATAGACATTAGGAGTTCCTTGTTATGCCATTTAGAGCAACCAATGCGCCAGCCGTATTCATGGACCTCATGAATCGTATCTTCATGCCTTATTTGGACCAGTTCGTGATAGTATTTATAGACGACATCTTAGTTTATAGTAAGAATGAGGCAGAGCATGAGCAACATCTTCATATAGTTCTTCAGATTCTCAGAAAGCACCAGTTGTACGCGAAGTTCAGTAAGTGCGAGTTTTGGCTGGACCGTATTTCGTACTCGAGTCACATCATCACCAGAGGTGGAGTGGAAGTGGACTCCCAGAATATAGTGGCCATAAAGACGTAGCCAGTTCCCAGTACCGTCGCAGAAGTACGAAGTTTCCTAGGATTGGCTGGCTATTACTGGCGGTTTGTATCAGACTTTGCTCGAATTTCAGCACCACTGACACAGTTAACCCGCAAGGATGTACAGTTTGCTTGGACAATAGAGTGTCAGACTTCATTTGAGAAGTTGAAGCAATGATTGATGACGGCACCCATTCTCATGCTTCCAAATGGGACTGGAGGATTTTCAGTTTATTGTGATGCTTCCGGCAGGGGATTGGGATGCATCTTGATACAGCATGGTAAGGTAGTAGCTTATGTGTCACGTTAGCTTCGTGATCATGAGAGGAATTACCCAACCCATGAGTTGGAGTTAGCAGCGGTGGTTTTTGCACTTAAGCTTTGGAGGCATTATTTATATGGAGATCAGGTGGAGATTTTCACCGACCACAAGAGTCTTAAGTATGTGTTTACCCAGAAGAATCTTAACATGCGTCAGAGGAGATGGCTAGAGCTACTTGTGGATTACGACATCAACTTGCAGTATCATCCTGGGAAAGTCAATGTTATTGCATATGCATTAAGCAGAAGAGCCGAAATTTATTTTCTAATAGCACAGCCAGAGTTGTTAGAAGATCTTCAGAAGATGGGTATTGAAGTTGTTCTTCCTACCAATGTGACATTGATGGCTAGTATGCAAGTTCAGTCTAGTATAGTTAAGAGGATTAAGTTAGCTCACCCAGCGGATTCTAAGCTTCAGCAGCTTAGGGCAGAATGTGTAGCGGGACAGAGAGCAGAGTTATGTATTCATGAGGATGGTACACTTCGACATAGAAGGCGTCTTTGTCTACCTAGTGGTGATATTAGGCAAGAGATCATGGCAGAGTCTCACAGTTCGCAGTATTCGATTCATCCCGGCTGTACAAAGATGTATCGTGATATCCGTCAGCATTTTTGGTGGAATGGCATGAAGAGGAAGATAGCCCGGTTTGTCTCTCGTTGTTTAGTTTGTCAACAAGTTATGGCTGAACATCAGAGACCGGCTGGACTTCTTTAACCTTTACCGATCCCAAAATGGAAATAGGAGTACATTACCATGGATTTTATAACTGGGTTGCCTAGATCCCCTCTGGGAGAGATGCTATCTGGGTTATAGTTGACAGACTCACCAAGGTAGATCATTTTCTCCCTTTTAGAATTGGCCAGTCGACGGATCAGCTTGCAGAGATATACTTCAGGCAGATATTCAGGTTGCATGGAGTACTAGTCAGTATTGTATCTGACAGAGATTCGAGATTTACATCACACTTTTGGCGGAGTCTTCAGGGAAGCTTGGAGACTCGTCTCAAGTTCAGTTCAGCTTATCATCCGCAGACAGATGATCAGTAAGAACGCACGATCTAGACTCTTGAAGATATGTTGCGTTCATGAACACTCGACTTCGGTGGTCCGTAAAAAGATCACCTGCATCTCGTGGAGTTCTCCTATAACAACAGTTTCCAGGCCAGTATCCAGATGGCGCCCTTTTAAGCCTTGTACGGCAGAAAGTTCAGATCCCCGTTAGCATGGGATAAAATAGGCGAGAGGCAGATGCTTGGTCCAGAGATGATTACGCGGACTATTGAGGTGATCAGACAAGTCAGAGATCATCTTCGAGTTGCACAAGATCGCCAGCGTCATTGGACCGTTTCTCATCGGCGTCCCCTTGAATTTTCTATCGGCGACTATGTATTCTTTAGGATCTCGCCTACCTGTGGCGTCATTCGTTTTGGCGTACGGGAAAAGCTTAGTCTTAGGTATATAGGGTCGTTCGACATTCTTGAAAGAGTAGGTAATGTGTCCTATCATCCCGCTCTTCCGTCGTCGTTACATAAGGTACATGATGTCTTCCATGTATCCCAATTACGACGGTATATTCTGGATCCGAGTCATGTCCTTGGTCATTCAGAATTGGTTATTGGTACCAACCTTTCGTATGAGGAAAGACCCGTATCCATATTAGACCAGAGAGAGAAGATACTCAAGAACAAGACTATTAGTTTAGTCTGTATTGCTTGGGGTCATCACTCTTTGGGTGAGTCAACGTGGGAGCGTGAGGATGATATTCGATCACGATATCCACACCTATTTGACTCATAAGGTATAATCTCTTCCTTATGCCTTATGTTTTTAATTCCTTGCTTGCATGAATGATTGCTTGATTAAACTGCTAGTCATAGGTGATTAGTATAGCTTGCCCCGACATCTCTAGCATCTTGATTAAATTTTGAGGACGGAATTCTTTTAAGGTGGGTAGAGTTGTCACTCCCGTTTTTTATTATACGTATTTCCAGTATACGTGAACAGATTTTCGACCCGTATTTTGCTTTGTCTAGCATAGCTTGGCTTGGTGTGGTCTTGGTTAACTTGGTTTAGCTTGGCTTAGTTTATTTTGGCTTGGTTTGGGTGAGTGGTTGATCATGATAAACCCTCCCTTATAAACCAATCCCCTTTTCTCTCTTCTCCTTTACTTTCATTTTTCTTCTTCTTCTCCACTAAAACCTTTCCCCCTCCAAAGGCAAGTGCTAGCTTGCTTCATGGAGGAACTCCATTTTTGTTGTTCCACTATCTTTCCTACATGATTCTAAGGCTATTTAGTACTTGGTATTTTTGGTTTTGAAGGATTAGTTTTTGTAGATCTAAGTTTATGCAAAACTTGATTTTCTTGGGTTTTGATCTCTCAAACTTCATTATTTTTAAGTTTTGATTGTTCCATGTTGTAGAGAATTCAATTTTACTCAAGTTAGACCTTTGAAAACCCAAATTTTGATTTTTTTTTTTAGTGCTTTATGATCTTGAAAAGTTTATGGGTTCAATGAACTTGTGCTCTCGGGTTGGAGAAAAAGCACAGTGCTGGGCGCATAGATTTGTTATGCGCCCACTGTACGCTTCCTTTGGAGCATAGCCATATGTATGCCCCTAAGTCTCCCTTACTTCCTCTAGTGGGCGCTTAGCCCCAAGTCCCTCCCTGGCTTAGGCACATAGTTTTGTATGCGCACAAGTGCACCATATTTCCTTCCTTGGGCGCATAGACCCTGTCATGCGCGCACTTGTCCTAGAGTGAGTCTCTTGACTTTCTCCAAGACACCCTGACTCCATCCTTCGGGCGCATACATGCAGGCGCATGCATGTGGACGCATAGCCCTATGCGCATAGCTCCAGGCGCATGCCTTCCTAAAATCCTTGTCTCTCCATGATACCCCCTGTCTTAGGCGCATGCCACTCTCAGCACATCCAGCTTGGGTGCATGCTCTTCATAACACCCTTTGGTCCTTAGTATAAATCGTAACTTTGTTTGTACTCTTTACTTGACTATGTCCTATAAAGTTATTTTTCCATGTTGCATATGTACTCTGAGCTTTAAACACGATCTCGGTATGGCACGTACACACTCTAACAACTCCTTGGTAGTGGCCCGCCATGGTGCACTTACATGAACACGACAAGTCGTTGTGACTTTACATGATAACTCTTGATAGTGACCCGTCGTGGTGCACTCTTGACCAGTAACTTGACATGATAATTCTTGATGGTGGTCCGTTGTGGCGCACTCTTGACTAGTGATCTTGATAAGTAATATAACTTGACATGTAATATTGACAAGTAACATGTAACTCTCATCTTGACACCGTGGATGATTTCTCTTGATTGTATCGGTACAAGCTACACGTCTCGTCTTGCATCATGTCTAGGACATGAATTCCTGATTTCTACGGTCAGGGATTCGTATTGAATCTGACTAGGATAATGACTAGATTGACCAAGTAGTCCATGATGAGATTTTCCAGCTACATGCAGTCATGTTATATGGGTGCTCTAATTGGACTTGTAGCTTGCCGACGCGTAGGGCACATTTCCAGTGCACTGTCATGTGTTGCACCCCCAAGTCACCTAATCCAACTCTCTCAACTTGCGACTGGATAATCTGGATTAAGACTGCAGGTCTTGTGGCTGTTGGAACATCTCGATGTATCTTGTTAGTAACTAAGCTTGTGATAACCCTAGTTAGTTAAAGTGTCAAGCCGTACTCATTGCTTGGCCGTGATTGATGGATGGAGTCTAGTCTAGTCTTGTCTAGGCAAGACCAGTACATGGTTATCTCAGCACGTTACTGTTATACTTTACCTTATCGATAATTGGTTAGAGACTAAGTTCTGTTCAGGTGAAGGGTTACAACCTCGGTCCTTGTTTGGTTTACGGGTTGTAACTTGGTTACTAAAATAGTCCTTTAGTTATCTTATCGTTTATCGCCTTGTTTCTCTAACTCATGTCTTTCGTTATCATTGGTGTATTTATGTGTTAATATGCTAGTTTTAGTTCTTAAGTGAAGTCTCCCTTGTGGCACTTGCTCTTTCTGGGATTTGACCCAGCTGGTTTTGTATAGCCAGATTTTGGAGTAGCACCCGAGGATCTTCCAGCCTTCCAGCCAGATGGTGAACACTAGGCGCAACCCTGGCAACGAGTGGGTTTCATTTTGCTCTCCCACTCTATTATAAATTATTCTTTTGGGGCGTTTAGCCGTCGAGCAAGTGTCAGCTCGTATTAAATTTACATTCCTGTCTGCCTAAGGGCTGTAACATGATTGACAAATCCTAGGGTTGATCATGTATGACTTAAACTCTTGCTAGTCTTTGCATTTTGTATGACTAGATTCATGATCATCTGAATATGTAAGGTATGGGACGCCTTACTTTGTATATCTGATGATCTACCATCTTGTTACATTTACTTGCTTGCTTGAGATTGAGACACTAGGCTTGTTCTTGACCATAAGTGACTGTTGGCTTGTAGTTAAACCCTCATGCATCTAGATAGCCGTGACCGTACATCGAGGTGGGTTATACTTCAATATATGTAGCTGGCTGTGTCTGTCCTCCGCTTTCCAGTATTCTGTTTCTGGGGCGTAACACAGTTTAAGTGGTGGCCCATGCAAGTCTTTTAAATCAAGATGTACAAATATGGGTTAAATCGACGTTGTAGAAGAATTCTCCGACGTGTTTATGAAGCTGGGACGTTCATCTACCGCTAGAAAAATTTTCATGAAACAATAGCTACCAATCCAGCATTCAGATGGTAATGTATGAAACTTTGTACGGAAGAAAGTGTAAATCACCCATTTGCTGGAATAAAGTCGGGGGGGCAGATTTTCGGTCTAGAGCTGGTGGAGCAGACCGTGCAGAAGGTCAGGCTAATACGGGATAGACTGAAGGTGGCATAGAGTCGACAAAAAAGCTATGCCGATACCCATCGACGATCCTTCGAGTTCCTGGAAGGCGATCACGTGTTTTTGAAGGTAATGCCCATGCGAGGAGTCACCAGGTTCGGAGTTAAAGGCAAGTTGAGTCTAAGATTTGTGAGTCCTTTCAAAATACTCAAGCAAGTCACCCTGGTACTTATTAGATTGCATTATCGCCAATACTGTTAGATGTACACGATGTCTTCCATATCTCTCAGTTGCGGAAGTACGTGTACGATTCGAGCTACGTGGTAGATTTTGATCAGCTAAATTTGAAGACGGGCATGTCTTAACCAGTCAAAGTCTTGGATGACAATGATAATTGCTTCGAAATATAGCGATCCCTCTCATTCGTGTGCTTTGAAGGAACCATTTGGTCGAGGAGTCGACCTGGAAACTTGAGTCTGAAATGAAGGAAAGGTTTCCTTCATTGTTTTCCTAGAGGTAGCATCTCTTCTTAAGTTTCAAGGACGAAACTTTTTTTTAGTTGGTTATAACATCGTTCTCCGTCCCAACATCATGCCCCGTTCCTTGTCACGACGCAGGGATCACCATTAAGAAACACTGTCGCTATCGATCAGTTGGAAGCGGTTGAATCAAGATCCTTTCCCCATTATGGAATGGCTTCTCTGGAATCAAGTCCCATATTCAACAGGTTGCGCCTCGAGAATGGACTCTGCGACTAAGTAGAAAGAGACCTCTCGTTGCTTTGTTTTTCATGTTGCACTTTTTTCTTTTGCTTTGGTTTTATGAATGTATTTTCGTAAATGTTTTCAAAGGATTTCATTGCTTCCATTCTTTGAACATCGTATTTCATATCGAACTCGGAAGAGAAGGGTAGAGTGCTGATGTATTGCTTGTACAATTTTATGTGATCGCATAGGTGACGTCTAGGGCAACAAGACCTTCTCCCTCATCTCAAAAAATCAAGGTGAGTGCCTGGACCCTTCTCTCCTTTGGCCCTCTTGTTCTCCGATCAATCGACATAATGTTAGTTAAAGATGCATGGACACGAATACTTAATTTCAATGAACTGTTGCACGATTTCTCACATACACTCTTTATAGAACTTTTTTGCCATAACACTGCAATATGTTATGCCTGTTATAGAACTGCGATACGCACAGTTTGAGTCATAGAATAACTGTCGCCATAACAAGGCAAAAAAAATGATAAAAATAGTTAAATTACTCATGAATTAAAGATCATACCTGAACAACTAGTCTAGCCTTGCACGATCATGTAAAACTTGTGCACAAGGAACGAATTCCTCAAACGATCACCCGAGATACGAGATCGATTCGGCCTAGGAAGAAGCAAAAGATAGAAGTGCTAGATATTAGAAAAACTGATTATTTAGAAAATTTTCAGTGGAGCTCGATGCTCGCGTTGAAAGGGGCGCCATCTAAATCCATCTATAGTCCAGGATGGCTTGTGTTGCCAATGACCTTTATATATACAAACAACACACACTATGCTAGTAAATGATAACAATTGACAGAGAAAAAAATGGTAAGTTTTACATTGTAATGGCAAACTCTTCCATAGATAAGTTCTAGCTAGTTTATGTTATTATGCCAATCAAATGCTTGCATGCAATTCACTAGGATGACTAGAAAGATTATTAAATATATATAGCATGTTTTACATAATTTTTTGAACCAAATAAGAACATGGCATATAATTATCCATTCACTAGTACACGATAATATACTGATCCTCGCTCTCCACAGGTACCCCAGACCAAGAAGGCAACTGTCACGCCCCCGAACCAAAATATTGGAGAGCGGAGGAGTGACTCAGCCAGCTACGTATTACGGTTAGATGAATACCGTATAATACGATCAATGCTGTCTAAAAAGACGAGGGGGTGCATACTACATGAAAGTCTCTCTAGGGTTACTCAACATCTATTGTCTCAATCATTCAAACAAGAAGCAATAATAGAGAACATGTAAGATAAAGCAGTAAGGCATCCCAAACGCTCAGTCAAATGTTCTTGAGATCTAGCTTTACAAAACATTGCTAGATGATGTAGCAAAGTATACACAATTGTTATCAGCTGTAGTCTGACTTAGCTACGATTATGTAAAAGTAAGTGCAAGACAGTCCGACTAACATGTCGGTGCCAAACGGCAATAAGTAAAATAAGTAGTAAAAATGAGCATGAAAGCAAGGAACCAACTCGTGTCCTCCTGCGATCATCCCTCTAGTATTGACCATCTTGGAGGTAGAAGTAAGCTGAGTCCTTGGGGACTGGCTCTAAATCTGGCCATGCAAAACCAGAGAGGTTAGACCTCTAATAGCAAGTACCACAAGGAAGCACGACATGAGAAATAAAACTAGTGATAAGAGTTAAGAATATGAGCTACTGGGGTTCACACAACATCACGACACTTCAAACCAACTTCCCAACCAAATAAGGACAGAAGTTGACCCGTCATGTCCTCACATTCTGATCATCTCAGTTAGTTAACAGAGTAGGTACAATACACAAACAAATCAATTTGAACGGCAATTCCACTACTACGGCTTGCTACTGTAAGTTCCAAGTTACCTTGGAAATATGCAATAAGAATTCCTCAGTTCTTACTATGTACAAGCAAGGCTAGTCTACCCAATCAATCAATTGCGCCAGTCAGGAATTAGATGAGTCACAGCGGGACGCCCATCATCAATATATAATAAATAATATAAGCAGATACTGCTCCCTGCCCGTGTGGCAGATTTGCAGTATCTGTGGGAACCAGCCGGCATGTTGGGCACTAATCGTCCCAAGGATGGCTGCCATGTAAGAACTCGGGAATCCATTCTCTCCATGCAATCATTATTTTATTTAACTTAGTAGTCCCTATGTTGAGTGAATTTCCATGCCGTGGATCATGGTCATTCAGAATGAGTACTTTCGTACAAAGTACAATATGCACAACTCTACAACGATGCCGTGCGGCTAGGTTGTAGGTCTTACATAGCGTAATGCAACAATCAATCCTAGCCACGGAATAATCATGTCTTGACCATAAGATACACATGCTGCTTTTATAGAAAATAAATTAAAGTCTGCACGTGCCCATATGCCAATGTTCGGGATCGGCCAGTCGATTGCAATAGTTCATAGTTTAATATGAACGTGTCTCATTCAATTTAAATAAGACGACTAGCTAGTCTCTTAGTTCCAATTAGGAACGCATGATCAATCATTCAGTGAAGGTAACAATCAATGTCAATTCGTGACAAGGCATGAAAGTCAAACTAGTATTTAGTATGGTCGAGTCTATAACTCTCAGGGTTAAGTTCCAGTCATTCTGGGTATCCACAAACCAAATCAAGACATATGGGACATTCCACACGACAACATGTATTAACAATATTAACATATCATGATTATATCAAGTTCATGTCAAAAGACGTAAGGATATAATAAGGGTGCCATGTACGCAAAAAGGGATACGCTCAATGAATTACTCCAAGCCAGGAGAGTACGCCCAATGGAACACGCGTAAATAAAATTTACGCATGAAGGAAGTTTACGCGTGAAGGAATAAAGTTCTGCACGTAAAACTCGCCTTATACCAAGCCAGAATAGTACGCACAAAAATAAAACTATGCGTAAAAGCTCGTCTGCATAAAAAGTCAGGGTTTACGCATGGATCTTGTATGCGTAAAGGAGTACGCGGGAAACACTATATGCGTAAAAAGTAACGTTACGTGCAAAGAATATCTTTACGCGTGAAACGCTGTACGCACAAAACAGTATTTTTACACGTAAAAAAGTACGTGTAAATAATAAAATTCATTATGCGTAAAGAAGTACGCCAAGCCAAAATAGACGTGCGTGAAAAACCAGATCTATGCTGATACGTAAAAACGTGGGTGTAGAGCTCTATATTACGCGGACACGACTGATCGTGGGCGTAGAGCTCGATATTACGCGGACACGTAAAAACGTGGGCACAAAGACTCCTTCCGAACTCCAAACTCCATGGAACCTTCATTCCAAGCCGAAAATAGGATTCCCATAGGTCAGAATGGCGTATAACACAATCTCAACAATCTGGAACGAACAAAACTAGGAAATAAGGAAGTTTGATAGATCAAAACCAATAAAATCCAAAAAATAGTAATTTCTAGATACACTAAAAATGAGACTTCAAAATGGAAAATGCCTAGTTCTAAGCTCTCTTAGAATCACGAGAGGAAGATAATTGAACCATAAAAATGGGTTCTCATGTGGAAGCAAGATGTACTTGCCTATGGGTTTGGTAGGTGGAGAGAGTTATGAAGAAGAAGAAGAGTAAATGAGAAGGAGAAGTAATGAGGAGAGAGAAAGGATTGGGGCTTTAAATGGAGATGGTGGTAGGTTGGGTTCATGATGAACCACCCAAATCCGGAAATAAACCAACCCAGGCCGAAGCCAAAAGCAAAGTTAAAGCAGAAAATAAAATGCAGCAAAAATAATTAGCACAAAATTAAAGGATTTTAAATACTAGACAAATGCATGAAAAATATTAAATAAATACATTCAAGCAGTACACGTATAAAAATATGTATTCTGGGAACGGAGAGTGACAGCAACTCAAGCCGACAATAGTTCATTTTGAAGCCTCATCTGTGTGCCCAAGACTTGTTTCAATCCTTTTGAAGACTCTACATTCAGTCTAAAGAAAGATGGCTCAACTCCCCACGATAGCAGGTTTTGAATAGTTTGGTTGTATAAATGGGGTTTGTAATGTATAGAACGACTATCTTATCAGCGTTTATTTTGTGTTTGAGTCAAGTTGTAAGCCCGTACGACAAATATTGTAAGAGTCTTGTAAATGAATGTTTATTACCAATGAAGAAATGTTTTCTTCTGTTTCAAATGTGTTGTTCAATTTCTCTACGTACTCTATTACATGTTGTATTTTGGATATCCTTATGACCTTGTCTTGTACGAGTGCAACTTAGGTTTACGCGACATCATACCTAGGGGCAACTATCGATTCTTTCGAATCGGGAGATGACACTTCTTGAGGTAACTCATGAAGAAAATTCACATGTGAAGGAATCCAAAATCTTAATGCTAACACAAGAATATGAGGCATTCAGAATAAAGCCTAATAAGACTATCAATAATATGTTTACACGTTTTTTAGATATTATTAATCCTTTATCTTCTCTTGGAAAAGATTACAACAATCACGAAAAGATTCGCATGGTCCTTCGTGGACTTACCAAGAATTGGAATCCTAAAGCAACTGCAGTCATTGAAGGAAACGATCTCACTACGATGACCCTCGAGACACTGATGGACAAGCTTATGACACGAGCTGGACCTCAAAAAATTCAAAGAGTCAACGCCAAAGGAGAAGATCATTGATTTTAAAGCACAACACAAGATGACCTCCTACGATGAAAGTAGGAATGATAGTTCAGACAATGATGAAATGGCCCCGATTGTCATTTTCGATTCTGCAGGACCTATCATCCTCGTTAGGGCGTAATGTTGCGTGACCTAGATTGCACCCGTGTAAAGCAATATCATAACGACCTATTACGTAGCTTAGCGACGGGGTCGTCGCACAAAAAGCCCAAAGCAGAAACATTGAATAATGAAGGAAACACAAGCATTCAAACAAAATCATAACTTTTATTGATAAGCAGCAAAATTTACAAGTGGCTTGAAGCCAGATTACAAACACTCAACTCTCTCTTTCTTATAATACAAATCACTTTTGCTCACTCTCATTCTCACTCAATTACAATGATATCATACCCGAAGGCTTACAACTTGCAGATGCTTCACAAGACGATGTCCGTAAATTATGTCCAGTATAGGTGAAGACTGTAATGCGACAACATGTCTCGAATCGCCAAGAAACTCTATGCCTCAGAGTGTCCAAACGAGCTCTTTCCCGAACGAGCAAGTACCTAAACTTGCACATAAAAACTAGTGGGGTGTTAGTACACAACCGTACTAGTGAATGAGCCTCTCGCCCACCCATCCAACACCAACATGTTATTTCTGTAAGTAAAACTTATTCTTTTGTGGTTTTTCTAACATTATCTTAGGATTAGTTTCATGGCATAACTATAAAGCTGACTTTATGCTGTAATATCGTAATCGTGCTCCAAGTCCTTGTGACCATGCTATAAAACTTATTTTGTGCAAACATCATGGCCGTGCCTTGCGATATAGTGCAAACTCCCTACCTACTATCCTGTCTTCTGTCACAACATACAACCAACTAAATGAATACCTAGAGACTTCGTGTCAAACTTTCTGGAACTAATGCTACAAACCATGCCCAAGCACACGACTTAGTTGAGGCCAAATATTAGGCTCAATTATTGTGATGCAAACCATGCTCACCTTTCTTGACTCATTTATATCGTACATACACTTCTCGACTCAATCCTACGGCATACACACGGATTGTCGCAAATACGCCAAGTCAATCTATATGAAAGGTCACTAGCATAACAAGCTATCCGTTGACATATAGCTTGGCACAGACGAGGTCGATCGACAGGAGTAGAGAGCCCCGTTGAAAGCCTCGAATCGTTAGTATGTTACAATCTAACACAGCTATCGCATTTCCTCCTAGGCCAGATCGGTCCTGTATCCCCAGGTTGTCGTTCGAGGAAATGAAACCCTTGTGTATAAGTTGTCCAATGACCATGCAGGAATCAACTCAACGTACCATCCTATACAGTCTTTACACTTTCTAGTATTACCATCTTTTTTATACTACGATGGAGACTCCCAAATGAGGGACCGTCTCAGCGACAAACGGTCGCACGAACTTTTCGTATATCCATTTTTTTATAACTCAAAATTAGGAAGGAATATTCGATAGGCCTCGTGTTTAAATCAAGTTGAACCAATCGTGTTCCATACCGTGCCACCAATCAAGTTATACTTTATTTGACAAGCCATGAGATCATAGATTCGTAAAACAGTGGGTACATAACAATGAAACCATGGGAACTTGCATACTATGAATATCATTGAGACTATGGGAACGTGCCTACTATGACATTAAGTCGATAGCCCCTAGCATAATTTTTTTAACACAATATGTAAGGTCAAAAGACCAAGTGCCAACTTTGAAAACTATCATAGAGTGGTATCTAGACAACAAGTTAACTATTTCATGTTCTATACACATCTAACACAATGGAGTTATTCACTTACCTACGTGGATTCATCTCTTTTATTACCAAGTCTACTCAGTGCATATGAAAACTTCCATTTATTAGTGTGAAGGCCAAGCTGAGGTAAGTTCATCGGCCACAAACCTGAATGAGGAGTTTCCTCGAACGAGCGGGACTTCGAGTAAGCCGTTGCATGTCATGCCCCGATCTTGCAGAGTCCTTATATCCTCACTTCGGACTTTATGGAACTATTCGTCCTCGCATGGCCGTGATGCCATGCAAGCCTAACTTGTGCTTGTATAAGGCCAAGACCTGTATAATGACAAAATAGACGATAATGCAGCGGAACATAATACATATATATGAAATTAGCAGCAGACACATTACAGAACATATTTGAACACAAGGTAGCAAAAACAAATTCTCTTTATTGATATTCTTTTGAAAAGTACAAATCGCTCATTTTCTCTCTAATACATATCATACTTAGCTTACAATCTCTTAGAACTTTACCGATTACAATGATCCCATTCCATACATTACATTCCTTAATATACAAGACCAACTTTGGTAACATATGACCATCTCTTTGCATCTCTTCTGATTTCTGGCTCCTGAGAATGAGGCTCGTACTATCGCTTTGGAATATTCATCTTGATGTGTCTTGCACCTGCGTGCAAACTGGTGGTGGGTCAACACATCAACGTACAAGTGATGTGAACAAAGGCTATATCATATGAAATGTTCACAAATTCAATTAGTAAGAAAATATTTCTTGTGATGTGATCATGCTACTTTTACCTATTTTCGTTTCACGTAGTTCAGAGTCAGATAAGTTCTTTTAAAAACTATTTCAAAAACCAACATTTTATATCATTCAATTCATAGCCATCTATTGGTCAATTTCATGTACAATAAATCGTGATGTGCGCAACGTGTTTCATGAGACAACGTGTTTCATGAGACATAATCATTTTTCTTGTTCAAGCAACTCTTAGGGTCAATTTCAAGCACGATATCATATCTTTTCTTTTCATAGTAAGACATATTCTTTGATACAAATCATGATTAGAAACTTAAGCAATATATATATATATCACTTTTTCAGTAATTCTTTCCCATAGCGGGGGTCCATCCCTGCATAAGGCAAGGATTAGAATAAACATAGTATAACCAGTATTGTTCTCTGTTCGTCTCTGCATTGTTAGCTATTAACAAAAATCATTAACAATGCATGCAAACTCGATTGGCAGCTGTGACTCAAGGCTCATCTCTGCACTAGTACATGTACATACCAACAGTTATCACTCTCTGGTTCATCTCTGCACTGATAAGCACACCTACTAGCAGCTGTGGCTCAGAGTTTCGCTCTTTACCGATCGACACCTATCTATATGATGGTCCATAGATATTCCTATTATTAGCAGTTGGGACGTTCTAGCCAATCTCAATAATAGACTGACATCCCCTAATCGCGAGGACTTCTAGCCTCGTGGTGCCCTGTTCCCTCCCAGGACGAACAATCCTGGTGCCCCGGAGATCGGTCGAGAGATTGCACCCTTATGCACAAGTTGTTCGGACCGACTCTATGTATGCAAACATCTATCAATTAAACTCTTCTATTAACAATGCAACGATCTATCAGCAAACATATTTTGTATATCGCTTCTTTTTCTCTCTTTTGAAAAGCCATATCATCTCTTTTCAAGTAACTTTTGTACAATTGCAGTCTATCAAGCATTTCAATCTTTGTAACAGATGATAACAGAAAACATGTAACATCTAATTATGCAGCAATGGAATAGTTTGATATCATTAAGCATGTAGGAAACCTACTCTTGGTAGCATGTGTTACAGAACATGCAAGCAATCTTTTTTTAATTAGCATAACATGGTTTCTTTTTTTTATCTTGATTAGCATAACAACGGTTCGTTCATTAAAAACATTATTTGAAAACAAAAATTCATTATTAGGCGTGAAAGAATCAGAAAATGAGTCTTCGTCCACTCACCCAGATCAATCGTCTTTTGTTCTATATCTAGCAATCCAATCTCTCAGACTATCTAGGGCCTTCGCAGAATGGGGCACTACATAATTACCTACTGAGAAAAAGTTTCATCCTCGAAACTTAAGGAGAAACTTACGATATCTATAGCAGCGACAATCCTCATCCTTCACCATCATTAATCCATAATTCATCGTCCAGATCATATCAAAAACTCATGCTCAAAAACATGCCTCAATCAATCAATAAAATATATGACGGCATCATAAAAATATTTACGAAGTTATTGTATGGAACATTCATCTCATCAATGATATCAAGTAGGCAAGGAAATTTCGACAATGAGAACATCTTTGAATTCAATCGAATCAACAATTGGCCAGAGTGTAGTGCCCCGTCTCGCTCAGTCAATCGGAGGAATCGAAACGCCGACGGCATTCGGATTTAGCCTTGCAACGGCTACTCGGAGACATCTCTCGGTCGAGGCGACCGCTCGCTCAGGTGGGGTAGTTTCGGTGAACTTGCCTCATCTTAGCCTTCATATAATAATTCGCATGTTTTCAACTTGCACAAGTAGGCTTAATAATAAAAGAGATGAATCCACATAGCTAAAGGGAGTAATCCCGACGGGTCGAATTGAGATAGAATATGGAAAGGTCCAACGGTCGGCTTAGAGTTGGTACACGACGTGCTTTGAAAATGACACTCGGTCCTTTGTCCCGCGGCTTAGGAGAAGGAAAAGTTGGTCTTCGACACAAACTATGAATTAGCCTAAGTCATAGGCGTCGCCCGCGTAAATGCTCGATAAAGCATGCACGCTTCCATGATGCAAGGCTTGGCATAGCCTTTGCTCGTCCCTTGAGCTAAGTTGTAGGCTTGGTGAAGTTAGGCTACGTGATGGCGATCGACCTAAGTCATTCCAAGCACGGTTCTATGAGTTCTACGGCTGAGTATAGCCACGAAGTCCTACGGTTTCAAAGCTAGTCGTATGGAGTATGAGTTGGGCGATAGCGTCGCGTAGAAGCACGATGGGCCTAAGGCACGATGCACGGACTTAGTGTTTAAGGCATGAACCATGGTTGATTTAATGAGTTTTTGGAGAAAGGACTATCGAATAGGCATTGAGTTGAATGAAAGGATATGGTAACAGGGAGAAGGATCGTGGCCGTGGGTCGTCGAGGGATCTCAAGGAGCATCAAGGGAGAAGGCTCGCAACCGTGGGTCGTCGAGGGATCTCAAGGATAGAAGACTTGAACTTGGTTTTGGAAAGAGATGATGACACTGAGAGTGCAATGACTGTGTGAGATGTCAGTTTGAGTGAAGGGTCTTGCATGGTCATTGGATAACTTGTCGACAAGGTAGGGTTTTCCCGTAACGGCAACCCACGGCCATGGGACTTTTTCGGCCAAAAAGAAACACGGTGATAGCTGTGCTGACTCGATAGCACCGGGTTAGTAGGGGGCTTCCAGGGGGCTAGCTACCTTGCGCTGGAAGGGTCCCGGCCAACCGCAAGCTATGTGTCCATTATAGCTTGTTATGCTAGTGAACTCATATAGATGAGTCAGCATGGGCGGCGATCCGCGTATATGCCTTTGGACTGAGTCGAGTATTAGGTGAAGTGAATCAAGAGTCGAGTCGAATGCGTGCTCGGTCAGAAGACAATGTTTGGGCCTAAGATTTGGCTGCAACGAAGACAACGTGCTTCGGCACGAGATGTGGCGTCGAGTCCTATGTTGTCGGCATATAAGTTGCATAGTTATGGTTTGAGTTATCATGAGTTTAAGTCAGGAGATGCCGCAAGGCAAAGTTGGTCAAGTAACCCTTAGTTCACAAGTTGGGATGGGTCAGTTGATGATTTAGTAGCAAAGGGCCGTGAGGCGGCGATATGATTGAGTCTCATTGAGTTGCGAGGCACGGCCTCAGCAAGGGTTTGTAGCACGGTCACCCGAAAATGGAGCCTCATCGCGTAGTTGCATCTCTGATTTTAAGTCGTAAGGCAAACACGACTCGATAGGTTAACATTGTTGGCACGAGAAGGGTCTTGAGGCAAGATATGAGTTAACGTTGTCGTTGCAAGCACGAGATGGTCTAGAGACATGGAATAGGCCAAGGCGTCGGTCCTAAAACTGATCCTAAGGCAATAGTAGAAAGACAATCATAAAGGGGACTAAGTTGCAAAAAAGTAAATCAAACGTGTCGGGTTTGTGTGGGTGGACAAGGAGCTCATTCCACCAGTACAGTTGATTACTGACACCCACATAGTTTACATGTACAGGCACAGATAGAAGCTCGTGGCACGGAGCTCGCTTGGATGCGTCGAGGCACGGAGTTCCTTGGCGATACGAAGCGCACGGCCGTATGGAGTAAAGACTTATACATGACATAATGTATGGACGTCGCCTTCCGAAGCATCCGCTGGCTAAAGACTTGTAACTGAGAGATGAGAGAGAGAGCTGAGTGACTTGTAAAGTGAGATTGATTGAGCTTGAGAGACTTGTAATCTTGGCCTTGCGTCCCCAATATAACCGTTGTTTCAATATCAATAAAGAGCTTCTTTGTATAACTTGTGTTTTATTCTAAATTCCGCTGCTATTATTCAATGTCTCTGCTTGGGACTTCTGTGCGACGACCCCGTCGCAGCCGCTGAAATCGACCGTTGTGGAACCCGCCTTGCCCGAGGGCAATCTAGGCTCGTGCGGTATCACGCCTTAGCGTGGACGATCGCTCCAACGGGAGCGGGGCGTGACATAATGGTATCAGAGCACGGCTTTACGTCCTTGGACTATTGATTGAATTCTTTAACTTCGTTGTTTTCGCGAACTCTGAATGTTGCTTCCGCATTTTGATATCGTTGGTGCGCTCTCTCTCAATTGTCCCACGGGATGTCCATACAATAAGTCTAATTATTTTGCAAAATATAGGAGAACAGTTTTTGACAAAAAAACAAAAAGATGGTTTGCGTAAACACGGTTGGCTAAGTCGGACTGGGCATATACACCAAAGTTGCGTCGACCTTAGAAAAGTCGAGTGCGGGAATTAAATAGTGTCGAACAAGAATAAGTTGAACTCGATTGAGTAAATTGAGATGACTATCGATAGGGGTGCTATCGAACGACGATGTTATCGTCGGTGCGATATAAGATGAGCGTGCTTGGAAATTGAGGGATGGTTCGAACAGGATTCAAAAAGTCGATTTTGATTCGAATGATGGTTTTGAGGATTTGTTGAATGACTTCATCCCTGAGTGGTGTATGCGATAGCCTCAGGGATGTCGATCGATCGATGGAGGATTCGGGGTGTCAATGAGTCTATCAGCAAGCGTCGCGTGTACACAAAGCCATAGATTGAGTATCGATGAATAAGTTTTTGTCTTGAAGTTTGACGTGTGGATTCGAACAACCTAGAATTGACGCGCATGAACGTGCACGGGATTAAGGATTGCGCAAGTGTGAAATGCAAAAATTATTGAGTAGGTAAATTCGAATCGAGTAAAAGTTAGGGTGTACGAATGGATGACTTGATCAAGGAAATTGATATGGATCGTACACGAAAAGTTAGCACGACAGGTAGTCAGCGTGCATGAAGGGTTTGATTTTGAAGTTACGTGAATAACTCTAAGGATTGGATTGAATGTTGCTCGATGACTTGAGTTAGCAAGGGACGTTGCGAATTGAGGAAATACGTTGGTCGATGACTTAAGATAGATGGATGAACAATACACGAATTTAGGTTTGTGGAATTTGATGTTGGAAATGACTCGAGGGATAATGATTGAACTTGAATGGAATGTCGAGGAGATTGTCCAGTTGGACGGTAGCATCGTTCGCACGACTCGAAATTTGGTTGCAAAGGAAGATCGTCAGGTTACGTATATCATCGATGGTATTAAGGCGTATCAAAGATCGATATGCGATAACTCGGAGGTACTCTGACTCGACGAATGACGATCGTGTAAGTGTTATTGTTCGGTTGGATGCTATACTTAGAATTTTGATTGAGATGAATGTCGATGAAAATGAAAGTGTCTTGATGGTTATGCGGATAACCACAGCGTTGACATTCTTGTCTTGTGCGAGCACAACTCTAGCCTCGCACATGTGTCGCGTCGGATTTGGGGCGATCGTTCTGCGTGAGCGTTGACATGGTGATTCATGTCGCGGGAATGATCGAACTCAGAAAAATCAGGATGAGGCAACGTTGATTGTCTCGACTTGTCGGTTTGATACGAAGAAGAATTTGAGGATGTTAGGACTTGCGACTGATGAATGAATGAAACTTGACGATTGAGTAGGTCCAATCTGCGCATCGCGAATGAATTAGTCTGGACGCAAAACAAGAGTTACGTCCTGATGAGAATGATTATATCGCGGGAGCGTGCATGGTGATTCGTGCCCATCGTGGATAATCTGACTCGCGTGAGATCGGGGCGCAACATATTGTTAAGTCGGACGACCTTGTGATCGAGTACGCGAATTGGAATAGATGACTTAGGGAAATGTGAAATATGAATTATGGTTTAGCGATGAATTGTGTCGTAGCGTGCTTGACTTGGAAGGATGCATAGGCGGATTATGTCGAACGTGTTCGAAGAAATAGACTATGCGAAATGGCTTGATGAATGAAGTGATATTGATATGTCAAGGAATTGTACTACAACAAAAAATCCTTTTAATGACGGCTAAAAAGCGTCATTAATGACGAACCATGACGTTTTTTTTCCACAGCAACCGTTATGAAAACGGGTGTTATAAATATTTTTTAAAAGCGTCATAAAATAACCGTCATGAATAGTTTCTATAAAAGCGTTATGAATAGTTAATATATAGTGCACAATTCAGAACAATTTTAAAACGTCATGAATAAATAATATGTATAGGCTCAATGCAGCACATTTATAACACTCATATTACTGAACTCATCACATTTATAACACTCAATACTGCACATTATATATTACTTTCCAAAAACTTTTCAATTCAATTTTAAAACAACAACTTTGAACTATATTCACAAGAAAACATCGAAATGTTATATCACCATCTTCATTACATTATCTCAAAATTGGGTATCCAAATACATATATTTACAACTACTACTTAAATGAATCCTCAAAACAAGTAACTACTTTGGCTTCAACTTGAGCACATCAAAACTGTCAACATCACGTGTAGCAAATCCCACCACTGCAATAATAGTTGCATCTTCATGTGCACCTGAGAAAGAAAATTAATACTAGTTAGCTACAATTCCACCATGCATCTATAACAAGTATTATCAACACATTAAGATAACACAAACTTACAAATTTGAAAATAGAGAGAGCTCTATGAGCTAATCTTCAAAAACTTCGATGACTAAGACATTAAAAACGATATATCAATGGTTCATGCCTTAAACCTCATCTTCTTAGATTTTAGTTTAACTAAAGGTAGAATTAGAACTACTAATTTTTTTCTTAAGTTTGAACAATCAAATTTTTTTTCCGCATCCCAACTAACAGATAGTACCTCCTTGCTATGACCCTGCATATTTTAAGATACAAGGTAAACAATAATATGTGAAATATACTGACCGGATAATGCATGCGTTCAAAGTTCCAAATCATATTGCCCAGTTAGAGATAATTTTGTCTCAGAGGACCTGTAGTGTGTGCGCCTTCCTTTTTGCGTCGAAATCAAAAATTGACACCACATTTTCTGCAGCTGCAGCCAGAAACTGGCCAGTTCCAGGCTGAAATCTCACTTGACGGGACCCACCGTGCTCGTCAATAGTTAGATTAGTTCCAAGAATGCAGACATAACCTCAGAGAAAAACAAAAGAAATTTTTCTTTCAAAATAACTATATTTAGTTAAGTCACCAAACCAACCTTGGAATAAAGCACCCCCAAAGGCTGACCAACATTCCACACAGCATTTCACCACTGTCATCATAAGAGCACAAAATGTTGGTCTTTTTTGGATGAAAATCCAATGAAGTCACTTGGGAATTATGCCCAGTAAACATATGCAAAGAAAAGCTTGGCTGCAAAACAAGCCATAAAATTGCAAACAAATTGGGCGTATTAGAGACCAGAAGATTAGTACAAGCCTAGTATAGATTAAATCAGATAAGAGAAGCACAAAGATGCCAAATGAAAATTCAAGCTGGTCATGAAGAAAATACTATGGTCTGTCAAAAATAATTCTAAATGAATAACTGAGAAAAATTGCATGATTTAAGGTGATATAATTAGGACAAATAATGTGATAAATGTGGATAAGAAAGAAAAACTTTTCGATAACCTGACACAAACAGCAAGAGCTCAAGCAACTGGTATAATCTACATCACTAGATCTCGAATAGACAATGCTCAATAATAACATGAACGACTAGAAAACAAATATAGGTTGAGCACTAGTTAGGAGTGATGCAAAATACTAAACAAGTTCCACAAGATACATTCTGGGAATAATTATACAAGATACATTCTGGGAATAATTATACAAGTGGTACACACGCAATTCAATGACAGGAAATAAGAAATGTTAAAGAAGCTTTGTAAAACAAAACATAAAGATCCATCGACTAAAAATGGACCCTAAAGAGATTAACCTTCTGCTATATTCAGTGAGAACCATAAAATATCAGGCATCAGTAAGTTTCATTGCCTACACAAATACGATGACAGAAAAATGAGTTACAATTGAAGATTCAGCTAGTACTATTCGGTAGGAATGAGCTATAAAACTGAAAAAAAAAAATAAACTACAAGGAGACTGCACTAGATCTCTACAAGGGAAAACAATAATATTTCTCAAGGATACGAACATGGCACTGTCATTTGTTTCATTTGGATAAATTCCATCTCTACCTCCAGTCTCATCATCTAAACGGGCACATTGGCTCACCAGTACAAGTAGCACATATAAATTTTTCTGCAGCTTTTCTGTCGGCAGAAATTTTCTTGGATATAACTAAATATTCCCAAATGTTCTTCATCATCTTTCACCCCATAAAAATGGATGCCATCAAACTAATACAATCCCAAGTGGCTGGCATATCTACTTATCAATCCGAGTATCACGAATTTTCCACACACAATCATATCATTACAATGAACTGCTAATATAACAACCCTCTTGCTTGTTCAACATTCACAAGACAGTCTTATTATTAATAAAGGGAGTTGAGATGCCCCCTAGGAGTAAAACTACTAGACATTTGTAGAATAAATTCAAATTTCTATTAAAAATTGATATCAAACTGAGGGGATTTAGAACAATGCTGAAAATTTTCTGAGCATTGGGTCCGTCTCATTCTTCATGTGTAAAATTGTCACATCCATATCAACATAGATACCGCTGAATAATAGTTCTTTAAGTAAGAACGTTACTTCTTCCATCAAAACTGACAATTATACTTTAGCTCTTATTTTACATTTTACAGCAAGGCAAAAAATAAGAGATTTCAACTATTCCTATAATGTAGAATCTAATATCAATGACAGATATGAAAAGGCTCAGTAAACTCCATTTCCTAGCCAACTATAACTATTCAAAGAGTGGAAAAAGACATCAAACGACCATCCTAAGCATTCCACGGAAACCAATAAACAGGAGGAAAATCAATTTCAACTAATAACAATGGAGAGCAGTATTCATGAAAAATCCAACATTTACATCAAAATCGAAAAAAAAGACCAGCCAAAAGGCAAGATGGTATACTGCAAAGATGTATCCCCTTGAATACAACTTCAAGAGGAAAAAGTAGTTTAGCTGCAAAATTAGGAGAAGAAGAAGAGAAGAGGAGTTGGGGGAAAGGAAGGAGAAGAAGAGGAGAGGAGGGTGTAAGGAAGAGGAACTGACCCATGAGGGCTTCGGATCCGAGGCCGGCGCCAGAACCGATAAAGCGGCGGTGGTTGCGGACCCACGACATCGACGACGCCGGAGGAAGGAGAGGGAGAGCGCGGAGAAGAGGACGAGCAGAACCCTAACGCTCCTCTTTCGCGTTCTTGTCGATCGCGTGCGCGACGGCCTCGAGCTTGTCCTGGAGGGCGAAGAAGAGCGTGAGGCCCTCCTCGAAGATTTTGGATCTAGGGTTACGGTTTTGGAGTTGGGGGAGAGGAGGAAGAAGAAAGGAGGAGAAGGAGAAGATCAGATTGTTTTGGGGGAGAGGCGGGCTATAGCAAGGCTTTTGCCAAAAATTGGAGTTAAAAAATATTACAAGTTTGCCACCGCTCTAAAATATTAATAACGCTTTGTTTTATAAACGTTATAAAAGCCCAGAATTAGCCCAAACCGTCATAGAAAAAAGGTATTTTTCAACTTAATAACGCTTATGTATCATCCGTCATTAAAACTCCTTGTCGAGCGTCATTAATAGGTCTTTTTGTTGTAGTGTTGGTCGAAACGTGAGTTATCGTAGGATGGCTTTGCTGAATGACTCGGACCCCGTACGACAAATGTTGGGATGTGTATAGGAAATCTGTGCTCGAAGTTTATAAATCGGAGTGATACGAGCTTGGCTAGCAAACCCCGTACTATCAACTTGGTTTGACCTTAGGATGGGGTCAGTGTTGATATCGTTGTTTGGGAACTATGATTCCAATGCTGACGGAAAGACATAGCCTAGCGGTTAGGCAGACGTCCGAGTGCGAAGTGGTAGGATTGTGGAGGCACCACTCGCGAGTATCGGTTGAAATGCATGTATATCAGGGATGCTTAAATATGTGCACGTTCCGACTCGTGTAGTGATGGCGGGATTCGCTATCACGAGGCTTGGTTGAAATGCATGTATTTTGGGGACGCCTAAGATATGTGCACGATCCATACCAAGTGATACGTTGAATCAAGTGAGACTTGAGTAACAGAAAAGTGTTGAGGATTTTGAGATTGAGTTTTGAAGAAAGGATTGTGGATAGAACGAGCGTGGCTCGAATTGAGGGAACGCATAGAAGAAATGTGTACGAGAAACGTAGAATGTTGAGTCGAGTGATAAGTCGATAAGTGTACTCAGTTAGTTTCGAGGACGAAACTTTTTCTGAGTGGTGTATGATGTAGTGCCCCGTTCCGCTCAGTCAATCGGAGGAATCAAAACGCCGACGGCATTCGGATTTAGCCTTGCAACGGCTACTCGGAGACATCTCTCGGTCGAGGCCACCGCTCGCTCAGGTGGGGTAGTTTCGGTGAACATGCCTCATTTTAGCCTTCACATAATAATTCGCATGTTTTCAACTTGCACAAGTAGGCTTAATAATAAAATAGATGAATCCACATAGCTGAAGGGAGTAATCCCGACGGGTCGAATTGAGATAGAATATGGAAAGGTCCAACGGTCGGCTTAGAGTTGGTGCACGGCGTGCTTTGAAAATAACACTTGGTCCTTCGTCTCGTGGCTTGGGAGAAGGAAAAGTTGGTCTTCGACACAAACTATGAATTAGCCTAAGTCATAGGCGTCGCCCGCGTAAATGCTCGATAAAGCATACACGCTTCCATGATGCAAGGCTTGGCATAACCTTTTCTCGTCCCTTGAGCTAAGTTGTAGGCTTGGTGAAGTTAGGCTACGTGATGGCGGTCGACCTAAGTCATTCCAAGCACGGTCCTATGAGTTCTACGGCTGAGTATAGCCACGAAGTCCTACGGTTTCAAAGCTAGTCGTATGGAGTATGAGTTGGGCGATAGCGTCGCGTAGAAGCACGATGGGCCTAAGGCACAATGCACGGACTTAGTGTTTAAGGCATGAACCATGGTTGATTTAATGAGTTTTTTAGAGAAAGGACTATCGAATAGGCATTGAGTTGAATGAAAGGATATGGTAATAGGGTGAAGGCTCGCGGTCGTGGGTCGTCGAGGGATCTCAAGGAGCATCAAGGGAGAAGGCTCACGACCGTGGGTCGTCGAGGGATCTCAAGGATAGAAGACTTGAACTTGGTTTTGGAAAGAGATGATGACGCTGAGAGTGCAATGACTGTGTGAGACGTCAGTTTGAGTGAAGGGTCTTGCATGGTCATTGGACAACTTGTCGACAAGGTAGAGTTTCCCCGTAACGGCAACCCAGGGCCATAGGACCGTTTTGGCCAAAAGGAAACACGGTGATAGCTGTGCTGACTCGATAGCATCGGGTTAGTCGGAGGCTTCCAGGGGGCTAGCTACCTTGCGCTGGAAGGGTCCCGGCCAACCGCAAGCTATGTGTCCATTATAGCTTGTCATACTAGTGACCTCATATAAATGAGTCGGCATGGGCGGCGATCCGCGTATATGCCTTTGGACTGAGTCGAGTATTAGGTGAAGTGAATCAAGAGTCGAGTCGAATGCATGCTCGGTCAGAAGACGATGTTTGGGCCTAAGATTTGGCTGCAACGAAGACAACGTGCTTCGGCGCGAGATGTGGCGTCGAGTCCTATGTTGTCGGCATATAAGTTGCATAGTTATGGTTTGAGTTATCATGAGTTTAAGTCAGGAGATGCCGCAAGGCAAAGTTGGTCGAGTAACCCTTAGTTCACAAGTTAGATGGGTCAGTTGATGATTTAGTAGCAAAGGGCCACGAGGCGGCGATATGATTGAGTCTCATTGAGTTACGCGGCACGGCCTCAGCAAGGGTTTGTAGCACGGTCACACGGAAATGGAGCCTCATCGCGTAGTTGCATCTCTGATTCTAAGCCGTAAGGCAAACACGACTCGATAGGTTAACATTGTTGGCACGAGAAGGGTCTTGAGGCAAGATATGAGTTAACGTTGTCGTTTCAAGCACGAGATGGTCTAGAGACACGGAATAGGCCAAGGCGTCGGTCCTAAAAATGATCCTAAGGCAAGAGTAGAAAGATAATCATAAAAGGGACTAAGTTGCACAAAAGTAAATCAAACGTGTCGGGTTTGTATGGGTGGGTGAGGAGCTCATTCCACCAGTACAGTTGAGTACTGACACCCACATAGTTTACATGTGCAGGCACAGGTAGAAGCTCGTGGCACGAAGCTCGCTTGGATGCGTCGAGACACTGAGTTCCTTGGAGATTCGAAGCGCGCAGCCGTATGGAGTAAAGACATATACCGGACATAATGTATGGACGTCGCCTTCCGAAGCATCCGCTGGCTAAAGACATGTAACTGAGAGATGAGAGAGAGCTGAGTGACTTGTAAAGTGAGATTGAGTGAGCTTGAGAGACTTGTATTCTTGGCCTTGTGCCCGCAATGTAACCGTTGTTTTAATATCAATAAAGAGCTTCTTTGTATAACTTGTGTTTTATTCTAAATTCTGCTGCTATTATTCAATGTCTCTGCTTGGGACTTCTGTGCGACGACCCCGTCGCAGCCGCTGAAATCGGCCGTTATGGAACCCGTCTTGCACGAGCGCAATCTAGGCTCGTGCGGCACGCCTTACCGAGGACGGTCGCTCCTACGGGAGCGGGGCGTGACACAGAGGATTGTGTTGCTCTGATACCATTATGTCACGTTCCGATCCCGCAGAGTCCTTTTGTCCTCGCTTTGAACTATGTGGAACTATTCGTCCTCGTTTGGGCATGATGTCGTGCAAGCCTAAGTTGCACTTGCACAAGGCCAAGACCTGTACAATGACAAAATAGACAAAACAGACGATAATGCAGTGGAACATAATGCAAATATTTAAAATTAGCAGCGGATAATTGCATAATATCTTTGAACACAAGGTAGCAGAAACAAATTCTCTTTATTGATATTCTTTTAATTAGTTTACAAAGCTTTTATTGTCTCTCTGATACATGATGTACTTGGCTTACAATTTCTTAGAACTTTACAGACTACAATGCTCCCGTTCCATAAATTACATCCCTTTATATACAAAACCAACTATTTGTAACAGATGACCAACTTTTTGTATCTCTTCTGATTTTTGCCTCCCGAGGATGAGGCTCGGGCTATCACTTCTGACTATTCATCTCGATGCGTCTTGCACCTATATGCTAACCGGTGGTAGGTCAGCACATCAATGTACTAGTTACAGAACAAAGGCTATATTGTCTGAAATGATCACTAATTCAATTAGTGAAAAAATATTTTTTTTGATGTGATCTTACTACTTTTATCTATGTTCATTTCATACAGTTCAGAATCAGATTACTTCTTTTAAAAACCATTTCGAAAACCAATATTTTGTATCATTCAATTCATAGCCATCTATTGGTCAATTCCATGTACAAGATAATTCTATAAATCGTGATGTGCGTAATGTGTTTCATGAGCCATAATCATTTCTCTTGTTCAAGAAACTCTTAGGGTCAATTTCAAGAACGATATCATATCTCTTGTTTTCACAGTAAGACATATTCTTTGATACAAATCATGATTAGAAACTTAAGCAACACGTATATCACTTTTTCAGTGATTCTTTATACCCATAGCCAGCGGTCCATCCCTGCACAAGACAAGGATCAAGATAAACATAATATAACCAGTATTGTTCTCAGTTCGTCTCTATATTGTTAGTTATTAACAAAAATTATTAGTGACACATACAAACTCGATTGGCAGCTGTGACTCAAGGCTCAGCTATGCACTAGTATATGTACATACCAGTAGCTGTGACTCTTCGGTTCAGTTTTGCACTGATAGGCACACATACTAGCAGTTGTAGCTCAGGGTTCAACTCTTCACCAATCAACACCTATCTATATGATGGTCCATGGATACTCCTCCCATAATTAGCAGTTGGGACGTTCTACCCCATCTCACTAATCGACTGACACCCCACTAATCGTGAGGAATTCTAGCCTAAGGGTGTCATGTTCCCTCCTAGACCGAGCGATTCCAGTGCCCCGGAGATCGATCGAGAGATTATACCCTTGTGCATAAGTTGTCCAAACCGACTCTATGTATGCAAACATTTATCAATTAAACACTTATGTTAACAATATTTCGATTAGCATAGATATTCCGCATGTCTCTTCTTTTTGTCTATACGGACAAGCCATATCATCTTTTTTCAGGTAACTCTTGTATAACAGCAGTCTATCAATCATTTTAATCTTTGCAATAGATGATGTAGAAGCATGAAAAATGCAACATCTACAAAAGCGCAGACAAATTGTTGCGCACTTCAGAAACAGAAAGCATAGAAAGTACAAATGCGTAAAGAAGATTCTTTATTTAGTCGTGGTTATATGAGTCTATTACAGATTCTTCATGACTACAAATAAATCTATCTCAGCATAAAAAAAGTTCAGTACAACGTACAAAAGCACATCACTCGAACTGTAAAGCATACAAAAATCGCAGGATACTAAACACGCAGCAAACAAGGACGTCAGAGCGAAACACTTCCTTGTCAGAGCGAATAACTTCCTCGTCAAATGGAATCACTCCCTCATCTCAGCACAGACACGTCACATGCTGCTCTGCGGATCTTCCAGCATAACGAAGGTTGAGCAGTTCAAACTCCCAAAGCCTGTGTTCGTCGTTAATGACACTTGGTGCTGTTTTAACCCAAGCTCAGTTAGCAAATAGGGGAAACTCCTCTCATGAACAACAACGTTCTTCTCGAAGACTACTTCATCAAGCTTGCTACTTCTGTGAACAATGAGTTCTGCAATCCTAGTCCTCGACTGGCAAAAGGTCAACCAAGCTCGCTAAGGAGAAGACTTATCCAGGAGCAACATGTCTCTGAAAGAATGAAGGGTGCACGAACGAATTGGGCCCTTAAAATGCCCTAATTTATTGTTAGAGTGTGGTCAAATCTACGTGCCACGTGGCAGCGAGTCAAAGGCCCGAAGTTAATTGGATGAACCTAGAATTCATCACAATAAATGTCTTTCAATGAAGTATTTGACTAAGTTTGTAGTCACCACTTTTCAAGCCCCACAAAGTGGCATGAATTAATGAGTCGCTGACTCAAGACCCCCCAAAAAAGTGCAGCGATTCAATACCCCAAAAGTGTAGAGGTTCAAAAATCCAAAAGCGTATGGTCCAGCTCCCCAAATAGTACAACGCCTTGGAAGACTCAAAAGCGTAGCGCACAGAACGAAGGACATATACGGGGACATCACTTCAGCATTTAATGGAATACTGAACCAAATGTCAGAAGACAACTGTTGACTGCTATCAAAGCATCATATGTCAGGCTTCAGTTGTCAGTCAAAAGTATGGCCTCCAGTGTAACTTTTGACGCTCTAAGAAGCACAGCACCAATGATGCTCAGAAGCGCAACCTCTGTAGTCTCCAGAAGGGCAGCTTTCATAGGTTTCAGAAGCGCAGCCTTACGAATAAACAGGAAGTGCAGCCCCTTCGACGCACATATCTATTCACAGCTTGGAAATTTAAAAGATGCCATGTGGCTAGCAAGGCAACCGTGCCTCTTTAGATACAATCGAATCCAATTTGTTCAAACTATATTTCTTCGAATACAATCAGATCTATTATGTTTAAACATAACAAGATCTTTGAGCAGTGTACATACAAAGCATGTCATTGACTCAATCATGTTGATGAATGGGTGTTAACCACCTAGAATTTCAGCAAGAAAAGAATTCCAATAACTGCCACGTGGCAGCTCAACAGTAGATCCAACAGTGCAGTTACAAAGATTCTCCAAAATCTCGCACATGCAGTGCTCCTACTTGCCAAACATCCTTGCGCACATCGTATATGTGCCAGCATAAAAATTGAAGAAGCCTTCCTTTATTCAGGATCTTCGACTGCTTCTTGATTGGCGTACCCAGATCACCACTCACAAGTATTCAGAGAGTCAGAGGAAGTTCTTCTCGTCGTCAGATCGTTAACGGAGTAAAGAAACTACTACAGTGTTCGATCTCTATCGTCACACTTTCCCAGAATCAACTGTACTTAGATTTTCTGTCATGACCTGCACCTGCTTTTCGAGATGCGAGTGCGTATGCAAGCCCAACTTACGCCACAGTGTCGACAGTAGAACGCTGTCTAGCTCGTAATAAAAAGTGCTTATAAAATAATCATTTTATTGCTCATTCACATTTCTAAATCAAATACAAAATTTACAAGATTTATATTTAATCAAATACAATGTCTCACAAAATCTAATACAATAAATCTAAACTATCTAACTAGTCTCTAGATTTTGACCTTCAAGATATCTCTAACTCCACCCAAAGGAACCAAAAGCAAGAGAGCAAGTCATCAAGAATCTGTCAACTGAAGAAAAAAATCCAGTCAGGATTAGATCAAGTTCACCATAACACCACACTAGATGCATGACACGAAAGAGTAAAGTTATAACATAAGAACAACATGACAGTCGACTCGATGGAAAAGAAATGAATGTACAATATAGCAACAATATCACGTATACTATGTGTTTTAGAATACCAACATTCAACATGTAGTTGAGTTAGGAATCAGACAGTCAACACGTGAGGTGTATTGACTGAACAAATACTGTCAGACGATTTCCTGACCAAATAAATTCAGGGCTACATTGGGGTACCACATTTTTACTAGTCGTATTCTTCCATCCAACTATCTCACAAGTACATGTCCAACACAATAAACATTAGCAAGACGATAAACGATAATCACGATAAACTAGAAGTAAGGCATAAACAAGTACATGTACTCTAGTGAATCTAACTCTCGTGTACAAGCAATAATCATGATCAATGAAGAACAATAACAACATGAAATATAAGATGTAACAGTGAAAAGGCAGTATAATGATATATGCAGTACAAACTAAAGGTAATATAATATCATAGTGAAACTTGCCTGATTTTTTGGACAAACCATTTTCGCAAGTCGAGGATGAAAGGAACTCCGATCTAGAAGCTATCAACCCACATCACACTATCGTACCACGAACCTGCACAAAAACCACATGTCAATTCTAAGATTCTAGTTCTAAAATAATAGAAAAAGTGGCTAATGGGTTATCCTATCTAATAATACTTAATTTTGAAGTAAATTACTTAAAAATCTAATTTAACCGAATAATAATTTGAAATCTAACTTAAATAGGGAATTTTAGCCATAGAAAGTCATATTTCAAATTTGGGAAACTATGCTACGCAAATCGAGGCGTGCCGATGACTAACTAGTCAAACATTGTGAACTTGAGCTTTGGAAAGTGTATATTAGTAGATTTTAGTGCTGCGAGTGCACTAGAATCGACCTTGCCGCAAAATCATGCCTTGGTCAAAAGATATCGCCGTTATGACTAATTGTGACCAAATCAGTAATTTACCGATCAAATCTGAGTTCAACGTAATAAATAAAATAGTAAACGAACCTCTAAAATTCTGAAAAACTTATATTTCGAAGATCATCTTGTCAGATTTCCAAAAATTCAAACGGATCACAAATTGGAGTTCGAAATCTCCCGGGATCTCGAAAATCGTGCGATGTGTCGAGTTTTGGACAACCAACACTAAAATAATTCTCCAGAAATTTAGAAACAAAATCTCAAAAAATAAAATATATATTATAAAATCTAACATTGAGATGATTCCAACAACAAAAAATGGTAGGCGAAAACATGGTCGGAGCTGTCTGCAATCGCTCCGGGAAGTAGGGGAATCACCAAGATCAAAACTCCAAAGTCGGCCAAGAAAATGAACTAGGGTTTTTGTGTGTGTATATATATATATATATATATATATATATATATATATATATATATATATATATATATATATGAGAGAAAGAGAGAAAGAGGCGGTTGAGCGCAAGGTGGACCTGTCCCGGCTGGGTGACCGTGTAATTATTTATTTAATTACAAAAATTATTTTAACTCCAAATAAATTCAAATAAATTACAAAAAATCCAGAAAATTCCTCAAAAATTCTAGAAAATATTTCTAAGTGTCTAGAACCTAAATAAAAATATTGTAACTCGTGTGACCCCCACAATAAATTCCAAAGCCTTTAAAAATAAAATTTATATGTTTTAATTATCTAAAAATTCTCAAAAATTCTAAAACAATTCTTAGAATATTCTAGAAAATATTCCTAGTCATATAAAGCCCAAATAAAAATATTTGGTCCCAAAATACTCCCGAATGACCTTACAGTAAATCCTGAAAGTCCTTAAAAATAATAAACCCTTAAATATTAAATACCTAAAAATATCCAAAAATTATAGAAAAATATAAAATGGCTAAATAATACTTATATAAGATGTCTAAGGGCTATATGACCTTAAGATGGTCATAGCTCACCTACAAGCTTCGGCATAACTCCCAATGATCATAAATTTAATCATAATCAAATAAAATTAAAAATTCAAAAATTGGGCTTACAAATCTACCCACCTTAAAAAAATTTGTGCTCGAAATTTCAAAAGTTATGATTAGGCACGATCAATAAATGGTATGATTAATGATCAAATAGGTCGATCATATATTCAAAATCTAGAAAAAGATACGAATTGGCACGATCGAAATATAATTAAAATAGTCTAGTCGTGATCAAAATTATTTAAGAATGATCAAATTGAAGTCGTTTTGGCACGATCAACTATTTAGGTACTATCATAGAATCAGTGGAATGGAATCAAAATAGGTGTAAATAATTTCTAGGAAGACAAATGACAATTAGAAAATCGAAAGATAGGAAGAAAATGTTCAAGAAATAAAATGATAAGAATTAAATCAAATTTAAGCGAGGTTACATGAAATTACGAACCTTGAAAATCAATAGTCATATGCCAAAAAGAGATATAATCTCTATAGTATTTGAAAACCGTAAGCATATCCAAAGTCATTTTACCAAAAATTTATGCCTCGCCAGTGTACATCTTGTTGCAGTAAACTCTTTTGGTTTCATGGCTCCAATGAGAATATGCTATCGAATATTCTATCAACTCAATCCATTATTGACATAACTCAAATATCAAAATAGGGAAACTGAACATAGTCTTTAATAGTATTTGATAACCTATACTTACTTAAAATTATTTCAACTTATGGGCCATGTCTTGCCAGTGCACTGCTAGCTGCAGTAAACCTGCAGTTTTCATAATTCAAATAAATAGGAATAGTGCGTATCTAACTTGCCATTGTAAGTCATGAAAATTTTATTCCAACTACATCCATAAGAATTTCAAATGAGCTTATATAAATTCAAACAAGTCAATCATGATAGAAAAATATAAGTATTCGTCCTTGAAGTGAAAGTATCAAATTTAAAAATAAAAAAATTGAAAAGTACTTGGAATATATGGATAATTGAATCTGAAATTATTTAGAAAAATATTCCTTATGTCCAAAGGAAACTAAATAAGCAATATGAACTTACGATATGACGTTAATTAGAGAAGGCAGAAAAATAAAACTGTGCGCACAAATGATCAAGATTAGGAATTAAAACCTAGAAAGCTTAAACGAATAGTCTACCCACCGTTGGTCATACCATCGTATTAAAATACAACAGTGTATCCTTCTATGAAAGTCATTTAATAGGATTTAGAATCATTGGCTAAATCACATGGCCTATGTAGCAACCTTAACTACCCAACAGTCAAGTTGAATAAGGAACTCCTAGTCCTAGTCATTCTTCTAAAATCAAATCAATCCTAATTGTGAATAAGCACTTCCTAGTTGCAGAATCGTAATGGTATGACTAACTTAAGTACTATCATGAGTTTGTATTATTTTGCAAAAATGGACCTACATGGGCCACCAAAAAAACTTGTCAGGATCCGCACCAATTTTTGGGATCCGAGTGCATGCGCAAGCTCAGCCTATGCCGCAGTGTCGGCTGTAGAACGTTGTCTAGCTCACAATAACAAGTGCTCATAAAATAATCATTTTATTGCTTATTTATATTTCTAAATCAATTACAAAATTTACAAGATTTATATATAACCAAATACAATGTCTCATAAAATCCAATACAACATATCTAAACTATCTAACTAGTCTCTAGGTTTTCGCCTTCAAGATATCTCTAACTCCATCCGAAGGAACCCAAAACAAGAGAGCAAGTCATCAAGAATCTATCAACTGAAAAATATATTCAGTCAGGATTGGAACAAGTTTACCATAACACCACACTACATTATATAATATACATATGTCAAATTCCTATTTTGAAAATAGGTATATGAGCGTATTCCTGTATTTGGAGGATTTTAAATTTGGGTGTTCTTAAAAGTTTATTATTATTTTCTTGGAGGTGAATTTTAACCTCAATTTTATTATTGTAATAACTACATCTACCCCATTCCCCTAAAATATCTAAAACCTAACCCTCACATCTCTCTCTCAACCACTCTCACCTACTCCCCTCATCTCTCTTTTCTTCTCACTGGAGAACAACCCCCCAGCTTGTTCTCTCTCTGCTCTCTCTCCTTAGCCCCTCTATCTCCCCTCACTTCTCTCTCCTGTTTGGCCTTCACCCCCCTCTCGTTCTCCTCCCCCAAGATCCCCACGAATACCATCATCACTGCTCCATCACCTCCAGCGCCGCCATCACCTCCACCCCCTCGTCGTGTCTGACCCTTCCGTCACCAACACCACCATCGTCGCCACTTCTGTCCTCCACCGCGACTGCCACCACTACTTCCACCATCACGGCCGCCATCTCCCCTGCCTTTCCTTCTCCTCGTCCCCAGTGCCACCACGAGCTTCCTCGGCCATCCGCTGTCGTCGCCACCTTCCCCAACGACGAGTGCCCCCTCGGCACCGTTTCTCCCCTTGTCCTTCTCCGGCCACCGGGTGCCCCTACTGGTGCCATCCTTCCTCCGTGGCCAGGAGCTCGACTCGCCTGGCCGAGCTCCTCATCCCGATGTGGCTCGAGCCCGCCGGCGATGATCCGAACACCCCTCTCTCATCTTCCTTGTTCTGTGTGCGTCTAGGGAAGCACTGCCTCGAGCAGCGGAATGCCTTGGGCCCCGCGCTGCTCGAGTTTTGTGTTGCCTAGATCCGCGTTCAGCCTTATTATGTGTGCCCTCGTATTCTGCACCGTCCTCGGTGTGCGCACTTGATCAGTGCGCTACCTCGTGCAATGTGCTGCCTCGAGTAGCGCACTCTCGTTCTTCGTGTTTCTTGGGACACGTGTACCTTGAATTATGTGCAGCCTCGATTTTATGCCACCTTGATCCATGTGCTGCCTTGGACAGTAGGACACCTCAAGACCCACGCTGCCTCAGGCAACGTACCATCACGGTTTGCACATTGCCTCGGTTTTTGTGCCTCGGCCTTTGTTTCCATCTCGATTTTCGTATCGCTCCGATTTACGTGCACGCATCGATTTACATGCTGCCTCGGTTTATGTTCCATCTTGAACTCCGTACCGTATCGATTTACGTACCATATTTATTCGTGCACCATCCTGATAAATTCCTCGATCTACGTGCACATCTAGATTTACGTGCACGTCCCATTCCTGCTTTCCTCGATATTCATGCCATCTTGATTTGCGTGTTGCATTGATTTATGCACTATCTTGATATTTGTGATTTCCTTGATCTACGTGCACGTCTCAATTTACGTGCACGTTGTCTCTTGTTCAACTCGATCTTTGTGTTATCTCGATTCTCGTGTGCATCTCAATATAAGTGCGTGTCTCGGTTTGCTTATCCGTATCGATTCGTGTGCCTCAATTTCTGTACCAGATCCCTACACTGCTTGCGGGACCTAAACGGTATAGTCTCATGCCATCTATCATGATTTTTATTATTATTTTATTATTTAATTCTAATAATTGTTTATTATGTGTTCTGAGGACCTCGATTGGCATGCAAGCTTGGATCATGATTGCCGAAGACTTGCTTACCTAGCCGAGCCCTCTAGACAATTATTCCTTGCTCATCGACGGCTCTTGCCCTCTCTCATGTAATTTATTGTATTTAATTCATTTGTAATTGTAAATGTATAACCATGCTTAGTGTAGCTTAGCAGTAGAACTGCCATGATGATAACCTAGGATAGCTTGGTTAGATACCGATTTACGATCATAACGGACAACTCGGACGGGTCTTCCATACCTCCGAGGACACGAGTACGACTCACGAGTATGGATTATCCCCATATGCCCCGTGTCCGACTCGCGGTCGGGTGACGGCTTTGGCTAACTATGTTTGTGACTCTGCTTGTAGCTTGGATTATGACTGTGGGTCTTGATGCGCCCTATATGGCGGTTCTTGTTGAATGTGTTGGCTTCGCGCCCAGTACGCATCGTAGCGCTGCTGGAGGCCGAGACTTAGTGTTCTCGACTATGGCTTGGGTCCCAGTATGCATCGTAGTGCTGCTGGAAGCCGATATTTAGTGTTTTCGGTCTGCGATTCAGCGACGGGTTGTGCCGAGTGGATTTAGCCCCATTTGGCTGGGACATCCCGTCCAGAATACAAAGGAGACTCCGCTGAATTTTTTCAGAATTTCTGGCCGAGAATTTGGTTCGAAGAATTAGGCAGAACCATTCCTTTGGTTTGCTAATCTAGACTCGTGCTTACATGGTTTAGTAATAATGGTCTGATTCCAGTACTTGCTAGGTAGACCCCTGACTAGACTAGTCGCCTAGCTCTTGACATTTCTTGTCCGTTGGATAGCGTAAGGAGCGCAGTTCCACTCGGGAGACGGTCTGCAACCCTAGTCCTTGTTTGGTTTAAGGGTTGTGGATCTGCTTCAAAGTGGTTCATATAGTCCTTGCTATTTTTCGGCTGTATAATTAATAGTCTCTTGTTCCCCCCGACCATTCTTTCTAGGAGTTATCCTAGTTTAGCCAGTTATGACTGATAGTTGTCCTGTGTATCGAAATTTGTAATTTTTGTATATATCCGAGGATTGAGTATTTTGGAGAGTATGATCTCGAGATAATGGTTGATAGACTCATGTGGATTCTTGGATAGTGTTGCTATTTCTTTTGATGATGTTCTAATTTGATCATACATGACTATGTGGATTCTTGGATTTGGAGGATCGCGAATATTTTGCGGAACGAGGAAAATATCGAGGGTAGTATTATATGATTTTTATTCGACTTCCCAAACGCCCAAAACCTGGATTGATTGCTATATCTTGGTAGTTGAGAGGTTTGTTTCCCGATAGCTTGTGATCATTGATTTAGAGGACCCTGGTGAGCCAGAGGACCTAACATTGTTTATGAGGATTAGTTTAGTATCTGACGATTTTACTTCTTGATTTGATCTCCATTATGGAGGGGAGACTCTTGCTAGATTGATCCGGGAGATAGACCGACTTGATGATTAGAGCTGTAGACTCCCTTGTATACTTGATGGGATATTATAGTAGAGATTCTGATCTTGTACTTGACCTGATATCCATGCCATGATGTGGGTAGATGATTTTATGTGACTGACAGATTTGGCCTTGTCCCCGACATGACTGCTTGTATCCGTGCTATAGGTCTAGCTTACCCTTTGAGGTACTGGCCCTGATTTTGCACTGCGGTACTCCTTGTCTACTGGCACTTGAGGTGCTACTTCCATGATTATATAGCATTGTGATGCCATCTTGATATTCTAGCTATATTATATGATTACCTGTACGGGTATCTGGTAGTTGGCCTATAGTCTTAGCGTGGTCAGGATTACTTGCTTGCTTGTTGTATAACACTAAGGATGGATCACAACTGGCACTATAGGTGCCGAGGTTGATTCTTACTTAGCGTTCTCGTATGGAGGTACGACATCTAGGAGGATGATCATGTGACCACGGCATGTGATTCCGGATAAATGTATGGTTAATCTTGGCAACTTAAACTGGTAGAAGCATTGGGAGAGAACGGAATCTCGAGATCGTGCAGTACTAGCCGCTTCCCAGTGTAATGCTTCTGGTTCGTATTACGTATTTTGGAATACGTGTACGTATTTTATCTTGTATTGCATGATTTCCTTGCTTAGCTTCCTTCTTGGCTTGGTTTATTCTTGGTTCGGGTTGGCTTGGTTCGGTTTGGGATTGCTATTGGTTTATCATGGACCAAGGGTGAACCCCCTACCTACCACCACAATCCCCATTTATTAACCCATTCTTCTTTCTCTCTCTTTATTAACCTCTTCTTTCCTCCATTACTTCTTCACCTACCAGAGAGGAAGAGAGAGGTCTAGGCAAGTGCAACTTGCTTCATGGAGGATCTTCAATTTTATTGCTTCATTCTCTTTCTTACAGCATTTTAACTTACTTTAGTACTTGACATTTTTACTTTCCATGGCCAGATTCTTGTAGATCTAAGTTTATATTATTTTCGGATTTTCTGGGTTTTGATCTACTTAATCTTGTTATTTCTGAATTTTGATGGTTCCATGTTGTAGAGAATCTTGTTCTGCCCCATTTTGACCTATAGAAGTTCGGATTTCGGCTCCGGATGATGGAGTTATGGAGCTTGAGGACTTGGCTCTCATGGTGTTCTTTTTCTCGAAGTTTGGAGAAGATGAACTGTGCTTGACTTGACCGCATGAATATTTCATGCGGTAAGTGTTCTCTTCAGCCGCATGACTGGAAGTACTTGAGCCGCATGAGGGTCGAACTCATCTAGCCGCATAAGCCTACTTCCTCCGTTGGTCGCATAGGCTGAGTCTCATTCCAACCGCATAAGATACATTCTCTTCTAACCGCATGAACCCGGGTCTGTGCCAGCCGCATGGACTCACCTTCCGTTGGCCGCATGAGCACCCCTCACTGCAACCGCATAAGGGCCGCTTCCCGCTCGCCGCATGGGACTTCACTTGAATCGGCCGCCTGTACCCTGGCTCGTCCCAGCCGCATGAGAACCCCCTTCCCTTGAGATCCGTATAGGCATTGACCCTCGATAGCCGCATGGGATTTGCTCACCACCCAGCCGCATATACTGCAGTCTTCTTCTTGCCGAATGAGGACCCGAGCCCTTTCAACCGCATGACTCTGAATGTCCCAGCCGCATAAGTTTTCCGCCCTTAGCCGCATGAATACCCTCTCCTTCCTCCAGCCGCATGGGTTGCCCCTTCTGTCTGCTGCATGGATTCGTCTCTCGTTGGGCCGCATGACTCCTCCGCACACCTTGTCTTGTTATTTTATTATTATTGCTATTATTCATTTAGTATTATTAACTCATGTCTTGTAACCCTCAGTATAACTGGGTCTCCTGATTGAATGCTTGCACTATGATTCCCTGCACAAGTACCTGAACACGATAGTGACCCGTCGTGATGCACTCCTGACAAGTAAATATGACATGACTTGACATGACCTGATAGTGGCCCGTCGTAGCGCACTCCTGACAAGAACTCTTGACATGATAACCTGACATGATATATCTTGATAAGCTATTGCGACGGCTGCCTGACATGACATGACCTGCATAAATAACCTGAAGACCGTGGACGATTGTGCTTGTACAAATAATCCAGTCCTGTCTTGCATCATGTCTAGGAGGGGACTCCTGAGTACCACGATCAGGAGTACCTACTGAAATGGACTAAGGCTAATAACTAGGTTAATACATTAGTCATACAGAGATCTCCCAGCTACAAGCAATCCCGTTACCTGGGCGCGCCTGGGATCTGTAGCCTGCCGTCGAGTAGGGCACATTTCCAGTACACTGTCATGTGTTGCACCCTTCAAGCTACCTAAGGGTACATGCGTTTCCTGGACGATGTACCCACCTGAATTCAACCCCTAATTCTTGACCTCGGTAACCTGGATGGTCTGCAGGGCTTGTGGCTGTAGAATATTCTCACTGCATCTTGCTAGTAACTAGGCCTGTGATAACCCTAGTTAGTTAAAGTATCAAGCCGTAATTCTTGATTGGCCGTGAAATGATTGGATGGAGTCTAACCTGTCTAGTCTTGCCCTGATCTTGTTCCAGATTACTGCATGACCTGAATGCTTATATTTATTTTACCGATAAATTGTGAGAATTCCAAGTTCTGTTTAGACAAAGGGTTACAACCCCGGTCCTTGTTTGTTTTACGGGTTGTAACCTGGTTATCTGAATAGTTTCATGGTTATCTCGTCGTATATCATCCTGATGTATTTTCTTTATTTCCAGTTCTTACTTTTATTTATACTCTTGTGCTGATTGCTGGTTTTAGTTCCTAAGAGAAGCTTCCTTTGTGGCACTTGCTCTTTCTGGGGTCTGATCCAGCTGGTTTTGTATGGCCAGATTTCGGAGCAGCTCCAGAGGATCTACCGACTTTCCAGCCCGATGGTGGCGACTAGACGTAACCAGGGCAACGAGTGGGTTTATTTTTGATCTCCCACTTTATTGTAAAAATATTCTTTTTAGGCGTTTAGCCGACGAGCACCTGTTTAGCTCGATTGCACTTACTTACTGTCTGCCTATGGGCTGTAACATGATTGACAGATCCTAGGGTTGATCATGTATGACTAAACTCTTGCTAGTCCTGACATTTTGTAACGACTAGCTTCATGATCAGCTGAATATGTAATATTTGGGACGCCTTATTATTGTATATTTAATGATCATACATCTTGTGACTTTACTTACTTGCTTGTGATTGAGACACTAGGCTTGTTCATGACCATAGGAGACTGTTGGCTTGTAGTAAACCCTCATGTATCTAGACAGCCGTGACCGTATAGCGAGATGGAATCCATTTCATATACTTAGCTGGCTATGTCTGCCCCTGCTCTCCAGTATTCTGGTTCTTGGGCGTGACATGGTTTAAGTGGTGGCCCATACAGGTCTTGTAAATCAAGATATGTGAGGGTTTACCGAATAGATGTCTCAATCAGTATTCGCCCTTGATCTCTGCTCGTTCTTCTGAATCCCTGGATTCTTGTCCTGATCATATGCTTGTATCATTGATCTGTCCTGGTCCTTCCTTATTGTTCCCCATGTCGTCTTCTTCAGCGGCATCATTCCTGGACTTGTCGGTCAGCAAGGCGGAGCATTTCCCGCGGATCAGCAGCAACCAGAAGATCAAGCCCAGCATTAGGAAGTAGCCTCCAGAGTCGTGCCTTCTGGCGGAAAGCCACCAGTCCAGCCAGTTCAGCCTGTCGAGCTTGATGATGACACTTTGGTAGGTCTCGTCGGGACCTTGATAGTTTCCCAAGATCGTCGTGGAGATGCCTTGCACCAGGCAGTGACGGATGCTTTAACCAGAGGAGGTCATCAAGGTAACAATGCGGCCAACAGCTTCAAGCGCTTGAACCCTCCCTTCTTCGACGGTAGTGAAGATGCTATCGCTGCAGATGCTTGGCTTCAGGACACAGAGGTAATTCTAGAAACAACCAGGACCCCAGAGAATGAGAAGGTAGCCGTGGTACGCCTGCAGTTGCTAGATCTTGCCTGCAGCTGGTGGGTAGCTCAGGCCGTTGGATTAGCAGCACCCATTGCTTGGACGGTATTCAGAGAGAGATTCCAGACCAAGTATTTTGATACTTTAGCTCGGTACGATCTATAGACGAGGTTCACCAATCTGAAGCAGATGGACAGGACGGTCGATGGATATGCGGTCGAGTTTTCGAGACTCGGTCGGTTTGCTCCCACCTTGGTGGCAACCGAGTATGATAGAGCCCAGCGATTCCAACAGGGGCTTCACCTGGAGATTCTATTGGCGGTTGCGCAGTTTGAGCATCAGACTTTTGATGCAGTCTTGAGAGCAGCGAGGATGCATGAGTATACCTCCCAGAGGATTGTGGATAGGGCCGGAGGTCGGAAGAGATCCCATGGCCAGATGAATCAGTCTTCAGCCCCAGCCCCAGCCCCAGCCCCAGCAGCCAGGGCTTTGACTATTGGAGCTCCGAGGCGGGTGGCCTCAGTGACGTCGGTTCAGCATTCAGCCCCGACGTACCCTCAGTAGCAGCAGAAGCAGAAGTAGTCTTCCGCAATGGGATGTTCTCTTTGTGGGCAGCCAAGCCATGTAGTGGCAGAGTGTCGCAGGGCACAGGGATTGTGTCTGGCTTGTGGAGCAGCAGACCATAGGGTTGGATCCTGCCCGAATAGGGGTAGTTTATCATCATCCAACCTTTCTAGCTCTTCGGTGAGAGGACCAGCTCCGGTCCAGTAGCAGCAGTATCCATTGCCGAGGCGCTTGCCGCCTCAGTCCCAGGTATTCCAGCAGTAGAACCCCCAGCAGCATGTTCAAGCCCAGGCCTTGAGTCAGAATAGGCAGCGAGGATTTCAGCAGAGGGGACCAGCACCCCGAGGGCATGGTCAGGCTATGGTAATGACCGCCGTGGAAGGATTGGCACCGGAAAAGGTAGTGGCAGGTACTATTCTCGTCAACTCCTTTCCAGCTTCAGCTTTATTTGATTCTGGTGCGTCACATTCTTTTATGTCTGTACGATTCGCAACACGGATAGGATTAGAGCCCGAGTCATTATTAGTAAGGCTCAATATACTTACTGGTAACGGACTTGTGGGAGTCGATAGGGTGTTTTCCTCGTGTCGAATCGTAGTTAGCGGTAAGAAATTTTCCGCTAGATTGATAGAGTTTCCGATGGCCGATTATGATGTGGTCCTAGGGATGGATTGGTTGAGGAACCAGTATACTAGAATAGACTGCCATATTGGTAGGGTTGTTTTTAGCATTCCAGGCGAGCCAGAGTTTTATTTTTCAGAGGCGAGGTTGAGCCTTCTCCTTCAGTATTACGGATGGCAGTAGCAGCAATGCAGTTGCCCCGGATAGTCGAAAAGTTTCCATATGTTTTTCCAGAAGACCTTCCAGGTATGCCGCCAGAGCGGGAGATCGAGTTCACCATAGACTTGATTCCCGGGACAGCCCCAGTATCAGAGAGAGTCTACAGGATGGCGCCTTCAGGGTTGGAGATATTGTACAAGATGATTGAAGAACTTCGAACCAAGGGATTCATTCGTGCTAGCGGATCGCCTTGGGGAGCCCCGATGCTTCTTGTGAAAAAGAAGGATGGTACGTCCAGGTTATCTTGAATTCAGTGACAATCAAGAACAGATACCCTCTTCCGAGGATAGATGACTTGTATGCCAAGCTCAAAGGGGCAGCAGTATTCTCGAAGATCGATTTGCGCTCCGGATATCATCAGATCAGAGTCAGAGAGCAGGACATCCCGAAGACAGCTTTTAGATCGAGGTATAGGCATTGGGAGTTCCTTATTATGCCCTTTAGAGCGACCAATGCGCACGCAGTATTCATGGATCTCATGAATCGTATTTTTATGCCTTATTTGGACCAGTTTGTGATTATGTTCTTGGATAACATCCTGGTCTACAGCAGGAGCGAGGCGGAGCATGAGTAGCATCTCCGTGTGGTTCTTCAGATTCTCAGGGAGCACCAGTTGTATGCCAAGTTCAGTAAATGCGAGTTCTGGCTCGATCGCATTTCGAACTTGGGTCATATCATCACCAGAGGAGGAGTAGAAGTGGATCCCCAAAAGATCGTAGTTTTGAGTCGTGGCCAGTGCCCAGCACAGTCGCAGAAGTTCGCAGTTTCTTTGGATTGGCCGGCTACTACTGGCGGTTTATTTCAGATTTTGCTCAGATTTCAGCGCCATTGACCCAGTTGACCCGCAAGGAGGTGCAGTTTGCTTGGACAGCAAAATGTCAGGATTCTTTTGAGAAGTTGAAGCGAGGCTTGATGACGGCTCCCATTCTCGCGCTTCCAGATAGAACCGGAGGATTCTCCGTATATTGTGATGCTTTGGGCAGAGGTTTGGGATGTATTCTGATGCAGCATGGGAAGGTAATAGCTTATGCGTCATGGCAACTTTGTGATCATGAGAGGAATTACCCAACCCATGACTTGGAGCTGGCAGCAGTAGTGTTTGTACTTAAGTTGTGGAGGCACTACTTGTACGGAGACAGGGTGGAGATTTTCACCGACCATAAGAGCCTGAAGTATGTTTTCACCCAGAAGGATCTTAACATGCGTCAGAGGAGGTGGCTAGAGCTTCTTGTGGATTATGATGTCAACCTGCAGTATCATCCTGGAAAGGCCAACGTCGTTGCAGATGTATTGAGCAGGAGAGCCGGAGTTTACTTCCTAACAGCGCAACCGGAGCTGTTAGCAGATCTTCAGAAGATGGGTATTGAAGTTCTTCTCCTTTCCAGTATAGCATTGATGGCCAGCATGCAAGTTCAGTCCACCATAGTCGAGAGGATCCGGATGGCGCAATCAGCAGATTCCAAGCTTCAGCGACTCGGGACAGAGTGTGAGGCAGGACGAAGACCAGAGTTATGCATTCATGAGGATGGTACACTTAGGCATGGTAAGCGTCTTTGTGTACCCAGTGGAGATATCAAACAAGAAATCATGACAAAGGCTCACAGTTCTCAGTATTCTATTCATTCGGGCGGTACGAAGATGTACCGTAATATCCGGCAGCACTTTTGGTGGAATGGAATGAAGAGGGAGATAGCCTGGTTTGTCTCTCGTTGTTTGGTCTGCCAACAAGTTAAGGCTGAACATCAGAGGCCCGCTGGACTTCTTCAGCCCTTGTCGATTCCAGAATGGAAGTGCGAACATGTGACCATGGATTTTGTGACCGGATTGCCTAGATCCCCAGCTGGTCGAGATGTTATTTGGGTTATAGTTGACCGGCTCACGAAGGTAGCTCACTTCCTCCTATTCAGAGTTGGTCAGTCGACAGCTCAATTAGCAGAGATGTACCTCAGGCAGATTGTCCGATTGCACGGAGTACAAGTTAGTATCACCTCGGACCGAGATTCAAGATTCACGTCGCACTTTTAGCGTAGCCTGCAGGAGAGTTTGGGAACTCACCTCCAGTTCAGTTCAGCATATCATCCGCAGACAGATGGTCAGTCGGAGCGTACAATCCAGACTCTTGAAGATATGTTGCGATCATGTACACTTGACTTCGGTGGTTCGTGGGAAGATCACCTGCACCTGGTGGAGTTCTCGTACAACAACAGTTTCCAGGCCAGTATCCAGATGGCACCGTTCGAGGTACTATATGGAAGGAAGTACAGATCCCCGTTAGCCTGGGATGATGTCGGAGAGAGGCAGATGCTCGGTCCAGAAATGATTGTCCAGACAGTTGAAGTGGTCAGAAGAGTTCGGGATCATCTTCGAGTTGCCCAAGATCGCCAGCGCCATTAGGCCGATTCTCATCAGCGCCCTCTCGAGTTTTCTGTCGGTGACCATGTTTTCCTGAGAATTTCGCCTAACCGTGGCGTCATTCGTTTCGGCGTACGGAGAAAGCTTAGTCCTAGGTATATAGGGCCATTTGACATTCTGGAGCGAGTAGGAGATGTATCATATCGTCTCGCTCTTCCGCCGTCGCTAAGCAAGGTGCATGACGTGTTCCATGTATCCCAATTACGACGGTATATCCCGGACCCGAGCTACATCCTAGATCATTCGGAATTGGTTGTTGGTATCAACCTTTCGTATGAGAAGAGGCCCGTGTCTATATTGGACCGAAGAGAGAAGATACTCAAGAACAAGACTATCAAGTTAGTCCGAGTTGCTTGGGGTCATCACTCTTTGGAGGAGTCAACGTGGGAGCGTGAGGATGACATCCGATCACGGTATCCTGACTTGTTTGACTCGTGAGGTATAATGTCTTCCTTATGCCTCATAACTGCGATTCCTTGCTTGAATGAGTGATTGCCTGCCTAGTTATAGCTTTCTTATGATTAATATAGCTTGTCCTCGCCTCTCTAGCCTCTTAATTAAATTCTGAGGACGAAATTCTTTTAAGATGGATAGAGTTGTAATACCTGTGGTTCGTATTACGTATTTTGGAATACGTGTACGTATTTTATCTTGCATTGCATGATTTCCTTGCTTAGCTTCCTTCTTGGCTTGGTTTATTCTCGGTTCGGGTTGGCTTAGTTCGGTTTGGGATTGCTATTGGTTTATCATGGACCAAGGGTGAACCCCCTACCCACCACCACAATCCCTATTTATTAACCCATTCTTCTTTCTCTCTCTTCATTAACCTCTTCTTTTCTCCATTAGTTCTTTACCTACCAGAGAGGGAGAGAGAGGTCTAGGCAAGTGCAACTTGCTCATGGAGGATCTCCAATTTTATTGCTTCATTCTCTTCCTTACAGTATTTTATCTTACTTTAGTACTTGGCATTTTTACTTTCCATGGCCAGATTCTTGTAGATCTAAGTTTATCTTATTTTTGGATTTCTTGGGTTTTGATCTACTTAATCTTGTTATTTCTGAGTTTTGATGGTTCCATGTTGTAGAGAATCTTGTTCTGCCCCATTTTGACCTATGGAAGTTCGGATTTGGGCTCCGGATGATGGAGTTATGGAGCTTGAGGACTTGGCTCTCATGGTGTTCTTCTTCTCGAAGTTTGGAGAAGATGAACTGTGCTTGACTTGACCGCATGAATATTTCATGCGGCAAGTGTTCTCTTCAGCAGCATGACTGGAAGTACTTGAGCCGCATGAGGGCCGAACTCATCTAGCCGCATAAGCCTACTTCCTCCGTTGGCCGTATAGGCTGAGTCTCATTCCAGCCGCATAAGATTCATTCTCTTCTAACCGCATGAACCCGGGTTTGTGCCAGCCGCATGGACTCACCTTCCGTTGGCCGCATGAGCATCCCTCACTCCAACCGCATAAGGGTCGCTTTTCGCTGGCCGCATGGGACTTCACTTGAACCGGCCGCCTGTACCCTAGCTTGTCCCAGCCGCATGAGAACCCCCTTCCCTTGAGAGCCGCATAGGCATTGACCCTCGATAGCCGCATGGGATTTGCTCACCACCCAGCCGCATATACTGCAGTCTTCTTCTTGCCGTATGAGGACTCGAGCCCTTTCAACCGCATGACTCTGAATGTCCCAGCCACATAACTTTTTTGCCCTTAGCCGCATGAATACCCTCCCCTTCCTCCAACCGCATGGGTTGCCCCTTCTGCCTGCTGCATGGATTCGTCTCTCGTTGGACCGCATGACTCCTTCCCACGCCTTGTCTTGTTATTTTATTATTATTGCTATTATTCATTTAGTATTATTAACTCATGCCTTGTAACCCTCAGTGTAACTGGGTCTCCTGATTGAATGTTTGCACTATGATGCCCTGCACAAGTACCTGAACACGATAGTGACCCGTCGTGGTGCACTCCTGACAAGTAAACATGACATAACATGACATGACCTGATAGTGGCCCGTCGTGGCGCACTCATGACAAGAACTCTTAACATAATAACCTGACATGATATATCTTGATAAGCTGTTGCGATGGCTGCCTGACATGACATGACCTGTATAAATAACCTGGACACCGTGGGCGATTCTGCTTGTACAAATAATCCAGTCCTGTCTTGCATCATGTCTAGGAGGGGACTCCTGAGTACCACGGTTAGGAGTACCTACTGAAATGGACTAAGGCTAATAACTAGGTTAATACATTAGTCATACAGAGATCTTCCAGCTACAGGCAATCCCGTTACCTGGGCGCGCCTGGGATCTGTAGGCTGCCGTCGAACAGGGCACATTTCCAGCACACTGTCATGTGTTGCACCCTTCAAGCTACCTAAGGGTACATGCGTTTCCTGGACGATGTACCCACCTGAATTCAACCCCTAATTTTCGACCATGGGTAACCTGGATGGTCTGCAGGGACTTGTGGCTGTGGAATAATCTCACTACATCTTGCTAGTAACTAGGCCTGTGATAACCCTAGTTAGTTAAAGTATCAAGCCGTAATTCTTGCTTGGCCGTGAAATGATTAGATGGAGTCTAACCTATCTAGTCTTGCCCTGATCTTGTTCCAGATTACTGCATGACCCTGAATGCTTATATTTATTTTACCGATAAATGGTGAGAATTCAAGTTCTGTTCAGACGAAGGGTTACAACCCTGGTCCTTGTTTGGTTTACGGGTTGTAACCTGGTTATCTGAATAGTTTCATGGTTACCTCGTCGTATATCATCCTGATGTATTTTCTTTATTTCCAGTTCTTAATTTTATTTATACTCTTGTGCTGATTGCTGGTTTTAGTTCCTAAGTGAAGCTTCCTTTGTGGCACTTGCTCTTTCTTGGGTCTGATCCAGCTGGTTTTGTATGGCCAGATTTCGGAGCAGCTCCAGAGGATCTACCGACTTTCCAGCCCGATGGTGGCGACTAGACGTAACCAGGGCAACGAGTGGATTTATTTTTGATCTCCCACTTTATTGTAAAAATATTCTTTTTAGGCGTTTAGCCGACGAGCACATGTTTAGCTCGATTGACACTTACTGTCTGCCTACGGGCTTGTACATGATTGACAGATCCTAGGGTTGATCATGTATGACTAAACTCTTGCTAGTCCTGACATTTTGTAACGACTAGCTTCATGATCAGCTGAATATGTAATATTTGGGACGCCTTATTATTGTATATTTAATGATCATACATCTTGTGACTTTACTTACTTGCTTGTGATTGAGACACTAGGCTTGTTCATGACCATAGGACTGTTGGCTTGTAGTAAACCCTCATGTATCTAGACAGCCGTGACCGTATAGCGAGATGGAATCCATTTCATATACGTAGCTGGCTATGTCTGCCCCCGCTCTCCAGTATTCTGGTTCTTGGGCGTGACACCCAGACATCTAGTCATGGAGTGCAGGCTGGCCGCTACGGATAGTGTTACCGTCCGCATTAGAGGATGGCAGTATCCTGCTACTTTACTATACCTTATATACATGGCATGCTCAGCACGGTGGCCTTACGAGGGACCGGTGGTGACATGAAGAGCCGGGTGGCTTACGAGGGACCGGTGCTCATCTAGTCTTGATATACTTGGCCCCGTTAGCTTGCTAGATCGGCACGATCTAAGGATTCCATATTGCATTGTTGGGGTAACCCAACCTCCACCTAGACAGCCGTAGACATTTGAGTGACCGCTTATTCACCTAAATTGTATGGATTGCTGCTTCTAGGGCTGGCTGGCCCGTAACGCTGCCCGGCGTGGTAATTCATTCCCTTGTTCTTGTTTGATATAGGGGTGGATTACTATTCCGTTGACAGGCTACGAGTTTCGTTGGCGATGCAGGATTATTGGATGTTAGGGAGATTGCGATGATTGTTGGTTATCTAGCTATATTAGTTTGGGGTTGCTATGTGCATTGGGCGCACGACCCCTACCCTCTTTTAACTGTTCATATATGCTATTCCTGTCATATTTTATCTTGTTGGCT
>JANAVB010005973.1:0-29194 GCA_029216955.1 Iris pallida
TGTGTGACTTTTTGCGTACGATGCTCCCTGGCGTGCGTGACTTTTTGCGTACGCAGCTCCCTGCGTGCGTGACTTTTTGCGTACGCTGCTCTCTTGCGTGCGTGACTTTTCGCGTACGCAGCTCTCCTGCGTGCGTGACTTTTTGCGTACGCTGCTCTCTGGCGTGCGTGACTTTTCGCGTACGCAGCTCCCCTGCGTGCATGACTTTTCGTATATGCTGCTCTCTTGCGTGCGTGACTTTTTGCGTACGCAGCTCTCTTGCGTGCGTGACTTTTTGCGTACGCAGCTCTCCTGTGTGCGTGACTTTTCGCTCTCCTGCGTGCCTGCTTTTGTGCGTACGCTGCTTCCCTGCGTGCGTGCCCTTGTGCGTACGCTGCTCCCCTGACCCCTTGCTTAACCCATTGGCTCTTGGAGTTTTGGTCTTATTTCTTTAGGCTTGGCTCTTCTATAGCCCTGTATATTGATATTTTATTAGATATTTTACGCCCATTTTATATCCTTGCGCCTTTTGGCATGAACTTGATTTTACTTAATATGTTTGGAATGACTATTGTACATGGCATGGTATGACAAGGAACTAGCATAACATGACAGTGACTCGTAGTGGTGCACTCCTGACACGACCAACCTGACATGATAGTGGCCCGTCGTGGCGCACTCCTGACAAGTACCCTGACATGATTTATCTTAACGCTGTTGCAACGGCTAACTTAACTTGACTTACCTTGACACCGTGGTAGTTCTTTCTTGCTGCTTGTTAAATCCACTTGTCCTGTCTTACATCATGTCTAGGATGGGACTCCTGAGTACCACGGTCAGGAGTACCTACTAAATGGATTAAGGTTAATAACTAGAATAACCCAGTAGTCATAAAGAGATGACACAGCTACAGGCAATCCCGTTACCTGGACGCTCTTGGGATCTGTAGCCTGCCGTCGAGTAGGGCACATTTCTAGCACACCGTCACGTGTTGTACCCTCTAAGTCACCTAAGGGTACATTTGTCTCCCGGACGATGTACCCACCTGAATTCAACCCCTAATTTTTGACCTGGATAACCTGGATGGTCTGCAGGGCTTGTGGCTATGGAACAATCTCACTGCATCTTGCTAGTAATTAGGCCTGTGATAACCCTAGTTAGTTAAAGTAGTAAGCCGTAGTATCTGCTTGGCTGTGATTGATTGAATGAGGTATAACCAGCCTAGCCATGTCTTGATCCAGTACAAGATTGCTTCCTGTCTTAATTTCTTACATTATCATCTTGTCGATAAATGGTGGAAATCAAGTTCGGTTCAGATGAAGGGTTACAACCCCGGTCCTTGTTTGGTTTACGGATTGTAACCTGGCTATCGGAATAGTTCCATGGTTATCTCGTCGTATATCATCCTGATATGTTTTCGTAAATTCTAGTTTTAATATTAGATTTTTTGTGCTGATTGCTGGCTTTTGTTCTTATTTCCGTGGCCCCCTTGTGGCACTTGCTCTTTCTGGAGTTGACCCAGCTGGTTTTGTGTGGCCAGATTTCGGAGCAGCTCCCGAGGATCTACCAAGCTTCCAGCCCAATGGTGGCGACTAGAAGGAACTCGGGCTACGAGTGGGTTTTCTATTTTGTTTCGCTCACTCTATTGTAAAGTTATTCTTTTGAGGCGTTTAGCCGACGAGCACCTGTTAGCTCGATGCACTTTTACTTACTATCTGCCTACGGGCTGTAAACATGATTAACAAATCCTAGGGTTGATCATGTATGACTTAACTCTAGCTAGTCCTCGCATTTTGTACGACTAGCTTCATGATCAGCTGAATATGTAATATTTGGGACGCCTTATTATTGTATATTTAATGATCATACATCTTGCGACCTTACTTACTTGCTTGTGATTGAGACATTAGGCTTGTTCATGACCATAAGAGACTGTTGGCTTGTAGTAAACCCTCATATATCTAGACAGCCGTGACCGTATATCGAGGTGGCTTCCATTTCAATATACGTAGCTGGCTATGTCTGCCCGTGCTCTCCAGTATTCTGGTTCTGGGGCGTGACAGACGTTTACCGACGCTTTCCGTCGGCACATAGCGTCGGTAGTCGTCGCTAAACTGGCATATATTTCCTCATTTACCCAGGATATACCGACGTATAGCGACAACACAAAACGTCGGTCCTATATACCGACGCATAGCGACATAAAAATGTTGGTAATTTTTCCAGGGAATACCGACGTATAGCGACATCATAAACGTCGCTATTTTATCGACGAAACGACGGTAAACGTTGGTATATTACCGACGTATCTTTGCGTCGGTAAACATCGGTGTTGTCGACGATCAGCGAAGTCTTTCCAAACAACGACTAAGGTTTCCGCGACAAGAGAAAGACGTCACTAAATAAGTCGCTAAACTGGTTTAGCGACGTCTTTAGGGTTTAGCGACGTCTTAGGTTTAGCGACGTCTTTAGGCGTCGCTAAAATGACTTATTCTGGTAGTGTCATGGGAGAATAGACACCCATAGCTCATGTGTTTGAGGATGCATTGTATTATGACTGTTGTAATTATTTTTCGTTTTATCAATTGAAGTACCCTTTCTTCAATATATATATATATATATATATATATATATATATATATATATATATATATATATATATATATATATATTTGTGACAAATTTAGAATGAGAAATCTATTTTTATGTTTGTTTAGCTTATAAAAATTATAAATATTCGGATAAATAATTTACCCATAAAATATAGAAATTATATCTCTCAAGAATATCTAGGTATATTTTTTTTGTCCGGACAAAAAATATTGTTGTTATTTTTTTAATACTTTTTTTTAGTTTTATTGATTTTTAATCCCCATTTATCCTTTTTCATTTTAAAGATTTTGTTGTTGTTTTTGTACTTTCCTACTTTTTCAATTTTTTTTAATGTATTTTCCTTTCTTGGGATTTTACAGTTTTTTTTTGTTTTTTTGTAGTTGAGATTGTTTTTGTTTCCGTTTTTTTTAATCTTTTTTATTTTTAAAAATATTTTTGGATTTTTTTCACTCTTTTATTTCTTAAGATTTATTTTTCTAGTTTTTTTAATCTTTTTTAGAATGATTTTTTTATTTTTTACTTTTTCATTTATTTTGGTTTAATCTTATTTTTTTCATTTTTTAATCCTTCTTTTTTTTTACACGTATATTTCACCAAAATCTATGTAAGAATAACTATAATATTATAATGGGAGAGAAAGAGAAAAATTGGTAGCCAAAATATGTACGTAGCTTTTCTCATTGATAACAAATATATAGGGAATAAGATAGAGGTTGTTGTGGGTATTGATAAGGGCATCCATATTTGGGTTTATCCAAATCACAACCCTCTCCTTTAGATGCCCACTTTAATTATTGTCTCATTAAAAACTTTTCTAAGAAAAAATCTATCTTTGAAATTTTTTTATAGAAATGAAAAGAGTACACTAATATTCTTCATGAATATGATTCTTTAGGAATCCAAGTTGGTGCCACTTACACTGCATCATTAAAAACCTTTCGAAGGAAAAATCCAGTGGAAAAAAATCTCAACAAAGGAAAAAAGTACAATGCGCAAAGACATGCTTCAAGATGTCTCCATTAGCATCTTCAGGATGCTTGCATCTACATGATGCTCTTCTCTAAAAATATTACATTATGTTCTTACATCAATTCAAAAGAAAAAATCAACCCCCAATACAATTTAAATATTACGTCTCACCCCAACACTTTATTTGTCTATAAATTTATACTCATATCCTTAAGAAGAGGTTAGAAGAGGTTACAGGCTTTATTTGTTATTCCTGAAAGCTCGCAACTCTCCATGATATGTCGAACTGTTGAAAAGATAGCCCTGCACATTCTCTTGTTTGCTCCATTAATTGTAAGAAAGATTTGGAAAGATTGTCGTAGTATTTTGTTCTATTTATCTCCAAAATACTAGCAACATTGTTTAGTAAAAATATACCTTATTTGTGATATCATCTTAAGGAGGATCAGATAAATATCCTGTAATTGTATATCTCAGTATATCAAAACATTCATTAAGAATAATTAATGTGCATTATGTCATTCTAGTCTATCTATATAGATAAATATCAGCATATTCACATAAAACCTTATGCTGTGTGAATGACAATAAAGAATTTATATTTTAAATATGGTTCTTCAAGACCCAGAACATGTTCTTTTGGTCGTAACGGATCCTATTAACATGACTGTAACCTCCATTAATCGGTTTTTTGAAATTTTGTGCTCTCCTATTTTTTTGAACTATTTTTCTAAAAATCATTGAAAACATAAAGGTTGATATGAACTAATTTTCAATCGTGAAATACTATCGTTATTTTGATTAGATCATTTGAATTGGAGAAATCATATTATATAAACATTTGCCCTAGACTAAATTTTTTGCCTTCTTTCTAAAATCTTTTTATATAAATATTTTATAAGAAATAATTTGGAAAAAAGAAATATTATTTTGAGAAATACTTTATCTACAGTAAAATGTTATTTTGAAATATAGTTAAAATGATTTGAACTATTTTCCTCGTACCAGATTAGACCATTTGGTCCTAATCCTAGCCTACCAAGTTGGATTTGGATCGTGGGCTAGCTTCTTGAGTTTACGTAAGAATTTATTGTCATATCTAAATTGTAATTAGCCATAGATTAAATTAGTAATAAAATAGCTAGATGTTAGCAATTAGTGTTAGTGTTAGTTTTCCACTATTTGTACTAATTTTTATTACATGTACACAATTTTTTAGCGTTTCACCCCCACTCCCCTATATAAGAACACACATCCCAAAACCAAAATCCCTAGGCATTTCCTATAGTAGCAGCCGCCAAGCTTCACCACCCCTGCCTGACCATTCCCGGCTACCCCTCGGCCATCTCCGGCACCACCACGCCAACACTACCAATGCTGGCCCCAACTCCCGTTCCTCCAAACCCCACCTCGGGTATCGTCGTCCACACTCCGTCCACCCTGGCCCAAACCACTACCTATACAATACTGCCATCGCCACCAGCTTTTTCGGCCGAGCCCAACCCCCATCCTCGGCCAGTGGCTTCGCCTACATATCCTCAACCTCCGCTACATCGGCACTGTCACTCTCATTTCCCGTTATACGTATTTTCGTGTACGTATACGAGATCTCTGATATTTGTCAGGTGACCCGTAGTTGGACTTGATTTGCTAGCCTAGTCTTGGTTGGTCATGACTGTTTGCCATTAAAATTCTTTTATTGCAAATTTCAACACAAACAGAACAGTGTTACAATATAGGACTTAGATGTAGTCCTAGGAGTACAATTTTGTTTATCTGGGTCCCTTGTGCCGATGGAGTGAGTGGTAATGCGTTGACTCCGTTGATGATCTGACGACGGTTATCGGTTCTCTGAAGGTCTGGATTGCTCTGGGTGCTGGAGCTTGCTGAGAGGAGTGAGACGTTGAGTGTCTGTATCTGCCTCTCTGGTGGTGTGTTTGTTCGTTTTTTCGTTGCTGTGTGTGCAGAAAGGAAATGATCCCTTTTCTTTATAGCTTTGCAGGCTGGCTGCTCATGCGTGCATATGTAGAATGCGCCTGGACGTGGGGACACCACGTGGTGATTGCTGATGGAGGCACATGGACGATGCGCCCTGATCGAGGGGTTGAATTCTTCATGCTGCTGTTGTGAGCCGGCACATAGCAGAGAAGAAGATCTTTCTGTTGCTGAGATCTTGGGTGAGTTGAGTCAAAAGACACGTGTCGTCGACTCATGGCTCGAAGATCTCGGATTTGATGGAGGAATGATCTGGTCGGATGCGCCTAGGATTGGGCGCACGAGAAGACTTTGGCTCGTAACTTTTAGGAGTCATGAACCATTCGGGGCACATGGCTTTTGAGACGCATGTGAGGCTTCAGTAGTGACTTAACTCTTGTCTTTCGGGGTCAGAGAGAAGTCTGGGGCACATGGCTTTTGAGGCGCATACAGAGCTTTAATGGTGACTTTCCTTCTGTCTTTAGGGATCAGTGAAAAGTCTGAGGCACATGGCTTTTGAGGCGCATGGCTGCAGAGGCGCATGCGAGATGATTGGGTGGCTACGTGGCAGTAGCCGTCGGAGGAAAGTAATGATGGTGCTGACATTGGCGACGCTTCGTCTTCTATAAAAGCTGTCAACTGTTCAGACTTCGGGAGGCGTGCTGCCAACTCTGTCAGTTCGGCATTTAATGTTTTTGACATTCGATCGACAGCTGTGTGGGCGTATCGATCGGCGTTCCACTAGGCATATGGCAACACATGGAGGCGCATCCCCTATGATGCACTTGGTGCTGAAGAGCGCGTCTGTGTGATGCGCTGGCTGTTTAAGGGCGCGTCTGTGATGCGCAGTCTGGCCGGTGCATTCGCTTCGTAACACGTCTTTAATGGTACGACTGTTATGATCTTCGAGTGCTTTAAATAGCCGTTTTGACTTGGCTGAATTCAAAGTGTCCGGTTCATCCTTTTAATGCAAATTCATTGCACAGAATTCGGAGAGCCATCCACTTGGCGTATGGGTTTGATTTGCCCGACCTATAAATAGTGGCATGAAGAGAGTTTGCTTCTCGTTCTCTCACGTTCTTCCGACATGAACTTGTTTACTCGGATGCATTCTGTTGATAAGATGCTCCCGAGGGTGAAGATGCGACGCAATGTCTTCATTGATGCACTTGAAGGTGACTGTTACATCCAAAAGTCAGAGTCAAGGGCTTCCGAGGCAGGCGTAAGGTGCCTGTTGCATCTAAAGATCGAGATGCACGAGCCTCGTCTCCGTTATGCAGGAAGAGCCGCAGATCGGAATTATGGTGCCCCGATCATCTTCCTTGGGGTTTGGGAGAGCTCCTCCTTCCGCTAGAGTGGGTGTTGCCTATTCTGGTTGATTCGAAAGCTGCTCCTTTAGCCGCAGGTTGATTTGCGGTGCTCTTCTCTTTCTTGGTTTGGGGAGTTCTTCCTCCAACTAGAGGGTTGATTGCCACCCTCGTTCTGCTTAATAAATGCTTCATTAGTCGAAGCATTTAGACAGCGGTGAACCTGGCTGGAAGAGCGGCACATAACTGGGCTGCTGAAGGGATGCACATAACTGAGGATGCACATAACTGAGGATACACATAACTGAGGATGCACATAACTGAGCTGCTGAAAGGATGCTGCCTTGCCGAGGGCACATGGTGGGATGCGCCTGACTGAGGGCTCATGGTGATTGCTGCGCTTATTTGAGGGCGCATGGTGGCTGCTGGCTGTAGGCTTAGGATCTTTTCTTTTGTGGAAATTCTCTTTTATACAATCTTTTCTAGACATGTTATAGACTTTTATATGTAATAAAAAGTCCTCTTTCAATGTCCATATTTGTTGTTTTTGCTGTCTGAAGTACTTTGTCTGAGCTCTGGCGCATGTAGTGTGATAGATCATAGGTCTTTAGGTTCTAAAATTCCATGCTTCTACAAGACCCCCTTTAAAGCTTTCAAAACTTTTGGACAAGTTTTGGAATACTTTGAATAAGAAGCATGGCGGTTGGGGCGCATGGATACTCCGTGCATCAGTGACGGGGCGCATGCTCCGCTCAGTTAATGCAAATGATAACGCCTCGATAACCAAAAAAGATTAATGATGATCTTTTTGGTTTTATTTGCGGTTATCTTTTTACAGAACCCGAGACGACGGCTGAGGTCATACTTCATCGGTTCACGCATGTAACCAAGCCTATAAATAGGCGTGAGATGGAGAGAGAAAGAGTTCCTCTTCTCTTTGCTTTTGCCTTTTAGAGTTCTTCTTCACAAAAACCCTAACTTTTTTCTCTCAAGGAATGGCTCCCAAGACTCCTCACAGCGGTGCTGGCAAGGGCCGAGGCAAAGGAAGGGAGCCTGTAGAGGCTGCCGCAAAGTTTGCCGAAGAGGATGCTCCTGTCACCATTGTGACTCCGGCCGACGTTCGACCCGCAGTGACGGGTGGCTGTTGTCTCTTCCACGAGCTTTGGATCATACGGCTGAGTCGGTTTGCCCTAACTCTCCGTCGCCGACGCGCATGGACTTCTGTCCTGATGATGCGCCGAGGTTTTATTCTGCCGACGTGCATAGGTTTTGGCCTTGTTTATGCATCGAGGTTTAACCGCTGACGCGCATGGGTTTACACCCTGATGATGTACCGAAGCCGCTGCTGACGCGCATGGGTTTATACCCTGATGATGCGCCGAAGCCTCTCTGCTGAAACGTATGGATTTGCGCCCTGATGATGCGCCAAAGCCTCTCTGCTGAAGCGCATGGGTTCATACCCTCATGATGCGCCGAAGCTTTTGCTGGCGCACATGGGTTTACACCCTGATGATACGCCAGGTAGCTTAACACACTTTGTCTTTTTTGCCTGACTTTTGTTTTTGTTGTGTCAGTGTTGATGACAATTCCTTTGCTGAATGAAGTCCTTCTGGATGCTTCTCTTTGTCAAATGAGGGTTGATTTTGACGAGGCGGTTATCAACCCTGCGAAGGATGCTATCTTAGAGAATCAACCTCCTAAGAGAATGCTATAGATCCAGAATCAGTTGCCGATTTTCCTCCAGAGTATGATGGAGAGCGGGAAACTGAAATCTGCTGAATCCGGGGATGTGACCTTCTTAAAACCTGTCTTTTTGTTCGGTAACCGCCTAATCTCCACTGAGGCGAAGGTACTGAAGATCAAAGAAGACTGGTTTTTCTCTGCAAAAGGCATGGTTCTGTACATGCGACAACTTGACCGCCAGTTGCCGCTGACGGCCTTCTACCGTTTAGCCTCCAAGAGAAGGATGCCCTGGGAACTTACTCCTTCTCAAGGCGGGGCGCTGGGAGGTACTCTTTCAATTGATGCTACCTCGAATCAGAGGGATACCTTGACCGCTTTGCAAGCCGGTCCCTCGTTTAGTTGTCGAACTTTGCGTCCTGGGAGCCTCTATAGTGAGGTCCCTAATGACACCTTTGCTTTCAGTGCTTCGACCTTTGCAAATCGGATGCTAACATCGAGGGTCATATATTCAAAAGGTGGCTTTAGGGTTGAAGGTTGGTGTCACCACATGCCGAAGTGGGACGAGTTTACCATTTGGGTGCTCTCGAAGTTCAAGGCTGAGCTTAAAGAGATTGGGATGACGGCCGCTATCCATGCCACACAGGCTGGCGTGGATCTCAATAAGCCTATGTTCCTTGCACTCTTGGAATTGTTTAATGCCCAGACTGGCACCTTCTTTACTCCGGTAGGGGAGTTGGGGTTGGCTCTCCATGAGATGTACGAAGTGTCCAAGCTTCCTTGGAGCTCGGAACCGTACGAGGAATATTTCCCATCGAATGAAGAGATCCTTGTTCTGGAAATAAGGACCCCAGAGATGATGGCCGTTTTCAAAGAGGTGGCGAGCCATCATTATCTGATGCAACGGAAGGACAAAGGCAGGACTCAGCCTCATGTGACTGCTTGGAGGGATTACGTCTTCAAGCAGGATCTGGCGGATTCCTCGAAGATCCGATTTACAACTCCGCAAGGGATAAAACCCGCGGAAGTAACTTCCGAGATGAGCCAGCTAGATGAGAGGGCCCCCCCGTTCAAATGAGAGTGGCGAGAATGCGTATAGCTGCTTCTGGCACTGTGCGCACCGAATGTCATCTAAGGCGGTGTTAACGGCATACTTGATGATATGGCTCCGGGATTGTGTGTTTGCGGGCGGATCTGGTGCCGTAGAAAGGGTACACTGGAACCTCATTTTGTCCGCCGTGAAATTGGTCTTTGGTCGTCCATTAACTCTCCTCCCCGCGATGGTGTGTAACCTGTTGTGGGGTTTGAGGACCTTTGCTGATGACGTGATCCATGGGAGGTAGAATTGATAAATTTCCCCGAGCCGAACTAGCATTCCATTATCTTATGGGATGGTTGATTCTGCATCATCCGAACGTGATGAGTCCAGATCCGGAGGAGGATCATGTTGAAGGCGATGCCTTTATCCGCCGCTTCTACAAGAGGAAGTGGTTACACACTGGCGTCCTCGTTTGCAGGAGAGTTTTGTCCTACCTTTAGGGGTAGAAGATTGTCAAGGTCGGCCCCATGTTTAAAGGTTTCGAGGCTGACCAAGATTTAGACGACTCAGGTGAAGATGCCATTACTCTGCCGAAATGGAGTTTTCGTTGGTTGCAAAGTATTCAGCCTTCTGACTTGGTTTATCGCAACCAAAATAGATGTTATCTGGAGTCGTATCTGCCCAGCCGATTCGTTCGCCAGTTTGGCTATACCCAGCTAATGTTACGGAATCCCAGTAACAGTCTGGGGTTTATCGGGAGTTTGCTGGATGGAGCCCGGGATTGGCAATATTACAACGCCAGGTGCACTGGTGTGCATTTTACTGCGCCAGTTCATAACCCTCGGCCACAGATCCTGTATTCGGCCGTTAAACTGTATTGTGCAATAAATACTGCGTCTCCAGGTTATGATAGGGAGACTAGTTTCATCATTGGAACTCAGCTGGAGGCCACGGCGAATATGTTGATAGCGGCTCGGTCATATCGTCTACCAGAATTAGCGGGATATCGGGCTGCTGCTGCAGCATCAGTGAGAGATCCCTCTATTGGGAAGAGACGGGCCGACGTAGAAGCCGGTTCGTCTGTACCAAAAAGGCCAAGAAAAGCCACGACTCCAAAGGCTACGGGAATGCCGTCTGTAACGCCAGTAGAATAAGCTCTTGCTGAGGTAAAGAGTCCTCCATAATTTTGGCTCATCTTGTCATTTTGGTGACTTGTGCTTTTCTTCTTGTAGGGATCATTGAAGAAGAAGACCCGTATTTCAAAACTGGGTGTTAATGAACCGAAGGAGGTGGCAAGCTCTTCTGACGAGCGCATTCCTCCGATGGTAATGTCCCCGATGGAGGAGAATCCTGAAGATGTTCCTGCGGAGGTTCCAATATCTCCATACTTTGTCGGAAGAGACGCGGAGGTTGCAGCAACTTCCGGGATAGTACAAGCTGCCGTGGGGGCCTTGGACGTTGAGGGTCCAGCGGACACGGGGCTTCGTGATGATGAAGTGGAGTGGAGTTCGTCGTCTTCGGATGACGTCGCTCCAGAGTTGCAAGAGTCTATTGCGGGGGCAACAGATACGGTTGGAACAAAGGAGAGGGTTGATTCCCCTCCTTGTCATGATGAGGGGAGGTCGGCTGTATCATTGCCGAGCCCTATCCCAGACTCAGCAGCGGAAGCTGAGGAGGCTACTGATCAGGAGGTAGCGGCAGATCCTGTCCCTGTAGAGGGATTTGATGAGAAAACTCGTCTGGCGGTCCTGACTTCAGGGGCGAGTCAGAAGACAAGTGTTGATCTCCCCGTTCTGCCAGGGGAGGTACTCGCTGCTGATAGCACGTTGGGGGCTGATGAGGTGGCCACTGACGTCGGGGGTTCTTCCGAGTTTGGAAAGGTTAAGGGTTTGATGGAACCCTCTGTTGCTCCTCCCACTTGGGGTACTATCTCGACGCCTGTCTCGGCTTCTTTTATTCCTTTGGCTCCTCGGGTTAGTAGTCCAGCCCCTGTTGATGAAGAGCCTGTTGATACCGAGGGCCCAGCCTCGCGGATTGAAGCAGACGGGCCTTCATGCGGTCCATCTGCTAAAGCAGCTCCTCCGACTCCTGCTATAATGCCGCAGGTGCTGGCGGATGTAGATGAATACGTGAAATTCATCGTCGAGGTAGTATATAAAATGCTGCAGAGGGGTGTATCGGCTGCGAGGGACGCTAATAGGAGTTTTGCGACGGCAGGAACTCTGGTAATGCATCATATCAACCTGATCCGTCTTCATCAGGGCCATGATCATATGGCCGACATTCTAAAAGCCGCAGTGGTTGAGTTGGACCAGCGGCTTCTTGAACTGCAGCGTATCCAGCGAAACAACCTCTCCGTCCTGATAGATACGGAGAAGGAGAAGCTGATCGCCGAGACTGAGTTCTCTTACCAGGCCACCGTGAGTGCCTGGGAATGCGAAGTGGCTGAGACTGAAGCTGCAGTGGAGCGGTTGTCTCAGTCTATACGGGAGACGGTGGAGGCGCGCGCTGTGTTGGACACTAGTGTCGCGGAGATTGATGCCCAGATTCGCCGCCTTGAGGACCAACGGGCCCAACTTCTATTAGACGCCGAACGTGTCCAGGCTGAACACGTAGCATTCAAGAAGGAGGAGGCAGCTTTCACCCACCGGGCTCTTGCTTTGGCTCAATAGCGGCAGCAGCTGGATGAGAAGCATGAAAATGATACCTCTCCTGAGGCTATTGAAGCGATACGTCAAGAGGTTGAACGTCGAGTCTTGGCGACTGTGGAGACTCAGGCGGCAGACTTGAGGCATCGAATTGAAGGGCTTTCAGCCAACCCTGGGGATATTTAGGGCTTGTAGTCCCTTCTTTTTGTGTATTTGCAACTCTTGCTGGGGATAGTGTAATCCTTTACTCCCCTTTTTTTGAAAATAAAGAAGTACACCATTTCCTGTGATGTGTTCATTTTTGCTGTCATGAACTTTGATGATTTGTGTGGACCTATTATCTTTTGCGCACCTTAGTTTTTAGGTACAGATAATAAGTTTGAAAGAACTAACATATTTGCTCAGAGGTAATGTGGATGTGGCAAATATGGGATTCAAAATGATAGAATCTTCCCACTCAGAGGTGTTATGGACGTGGTAGGAATGATTCTACAGGATACGCGAAACTACTCAGAGGTAATATGGATGTAGAAGTTCTGCGATTAATGTACGACAACGCAGGGGTTGACTGTACAAGATGTTTACTCAGAGGTAATGTGGACGTGGTAAACATGATGGGTAGTGTAGTCTTATGGGATGTAAGATTCTGCTTTGTAGGGTGTAGGGGGACAACTCAGAGGTGATGTGGACGTGGTTGTCCTTCTACTGGAGGATGCTATGGAACAGCTGGGTTCCGGAAGTGTATGATTTTGTGGAAGGGAATTGCATGTGAGCCCTGATGATTGGGTCTACAGATCCCCTGGTAGAAGCACATGTCTGAAAGATGTCAAGAATAGTACTTTTTTAGGAACTTGCCGTTGATGGGCATCCTGAACAAGTCCCCGTTGGGTTTGGCGAGGCGGTAAGCACCGTTTGAGTATACCGTCTCTATGATGAAAGGTCCTTTCCACTTGGGCTCGAACTTTCTTGGTGTTTTGTGAGTCAACACCATCGGCCTCCTGATTGTCACCTACTTGAAAAGTCCTCTGCTTGACCTTTTTATTGAAAGCCTGTGATATACGGGCTTAGTAAAGTTTGATACGTTGTTGAGCTATGAGACGCTTTTCGTCAAGTGCCTCCAGTTCCCGTAGATGACGACGTTGATTGTCCTCTTCTGTGAGTTGGTTTGTGATCGCTACGCGGGGAGAGGGTATCTGGATCTCAAGAGGCAGTACCGCTTCGCTGCCGTAGACCAAGTAGAATGGTGTGTTGCCTGTCGGTGTCCTTACCGTCGTGCGGTAGGCCCAAAGGCATTCACCGAGCTTTTCGTCCCAGTCGCGTTTGTTGGATGACACGACCTTTTTGAGTAGCCTGACGATAGTCTTGTTGAATGCCTCGGCCAATCCGTTTGCTCCTGGATTGTTGGCGGTTGATGCCACGTTTTGAATGCGATTCTTGTCACAGAATCTGTTGAAAACATGGCTGATGAACTGAGGACCATTATCGTGGATGATCCTCCGGGGTACTCCGAAATGGTAGATGACGTGGTGTTTGATGAAGCTGATCACCCTGGAGCGCTTTACTTCCGCCAGCGGGACCGCTTCTGCCCACTTGAAGAAGTAGTCGGTGATGGCTAGGATGAAGCGGTGTCCTCTCGATGAAGGAAGGGTGATTGGTCCCATAATGTCCATGCCCCAAGCTTCGAAGGGCCAGGAGGTGACTGTGGGATGTAGTGGTTCTGACGGTGTATGAATGAAGTTTGCGTGAAGCTGGCACGCATGGCACTTCTTAGCATATTCAACAGCGTCAGCGGCCATGGTTGGCCAGTAGTTGCCCATACGTCGCAGTCGGTCCTACAACTTAGGGCCAGGTTGATGGGCCCCGCAGGTTCCATCGTGAGCTTCTCGAAGGGCTTCGATTACTTCTTCGTTGGACAAACATCGAAGGAGAAGTCCATCGTAGGAGCGTCGGTACAGCATTTTAGTAGCCGTATCGTAGTAGAATCGAAGAGAGCGTCTCCTGACTGAGACGACTTCTTTCGAGTCCTCTGGGAGAATTCCGTAGACAGCGAAGTCGATGAACGGCAATCTCTAGTCTCGGAGATTAACACAGGCACTGGTTGACATGGCATGGGCCACTCGTGAGCACAGGTTGTTTTTAGGACAGACCAAGTCTCGACCCACCACTGTGACGTAGTGTTGAGTCCCGAGGGGTGGTGCCAATGAGGCTGCGAGGCCAGCCAGGGCATCAGCCTCCAAATTTTGTAGACGAGGTACATGTTCGATGAAGAACTCGGTGAAGGTTGAAATGATGTTCAATGCAACTTCATGGTAAGGGATCAGATCTTCATGGCGAACTTTGTATTGCCCTCTGATCTGGTTTACGATGAGTTTTGAGTCTCCGTAGGCTTCCAGATGATTCACACCCAGCTGTTGCGCCAGCTGGAGTCCCATAATGAGCGCGTTGTACTCAGCAACATTGTTGGAGTACGGCTTTGAAAGGGAGTAAGCACGCTGGATGACCAGCTGATCGGGGGAGACTAATACCACCCCCACTCCAGCGATAATTTGGCCTTTGGGGCCTGTTCTTGAAGCGCCATCGAAAAACATCCGCCAGACGGAGCCTTCTTCGGTGACGTTTGATTCTTGGACTTCATCCGGGATGTCTTCATAGAGTCTTGAGGACTCTGGGATGGGGTGTGCAGCTAAAAAGTCGGCTCGAGCCTAACCCTTAACAGCTTTTTGTGGAACAAACACCGTATTGTATGGCGTTAGCAAGATCGCCCATGTGGCAAGCCGGAAGTTTAATGATCCTGGCTTCGTCATGAGGACTCTGAGCGGATTGACTCGGGAAAAGACAAGAATTGTCTGGCCCGAGACATAATGACGAGTCTTTTGGATGGCAAATACCAGAGCCAAGCACTCCTTTTCAACGGGGTTGTACCGGTGTTCGGCCCTGATCAGAGTTCGACTGAGGTAGTAGATTGCTTGCTCATAGCCTGTATCTCTGTTCTGAACGAACAGAGCACCGAGAGAATGATCCATTGCACGGACGTAAAGAATAAATGGTTTGCCGGCGACGGGTGCCACTAGGACTGGCAGGCTTGTCAGATAAGCTTTGATGTCATCGAAAGCCTTTTGGCACTCCTCTGTCCAGACGTAAGAGACTTCCTTTTTTATGAGCTGAGTGAAGGGTTGACATTTGCTAGAAAGGTTTGCTATGAACCTCCAAATGTATGCCAGACGCCCCTGTAGGCCTCGAAGTTCTCGAAGGTTCTTTGGAGGGTCCATATCGAGGATGGCTTTGGTCTTCTCCGGATCGACATGAATGCCTTTCGCCGTGATGATGAAACCTAAGAACTTTCCGCTAGAAACCTCTAGGAAGGATTTAGCGGGGTTCATCTTGAGCTGGTGCGCCCGTATGAGATCGAAGACTGTCTTGAGGTCTTGCAAGTAATCTCCTTTAAGACGGCTCTTGACTGCGATGTCGTCAACATAGCATTCGACTGTCTTACGAAGATGCTGACGGAAAATGGTGCTCATAGCTCGTTGGTATGTCGCACCAGCATTCCTCAAGCCGAAGGACATCACTGTGTAGCAGAAAATGCCCTTTGGAGTCCTGAATGACGTGTGTTTTGCGTCATCGGGGAACATCTTGATCTGGTTGTAGCCCGAATACCCGTCCATGAAAGACATGCGCTCAAAGCCACATGTGTTGTCGATCATCACGTCGGCGATTGGAAGCGGAAATTCATCCTTCGGGCAGGCAGAGTTGAGGTCCCTGAAGTCAAGACAAACTCGTATCTTTCCATTCTTCTTGGTGACGGGGACGACGTTGGCTACCCAATCTGGGTGTTGTTCTTCACGGATAAAGCCGCTGGTCAAGAGCTTGTCCACCTCCTGATCGATGGCGTTCATGTTGTCCGGACGGAAGCGTCGCTGTTGTTGTTTGATAGGCTTGGCATCAGGTAAGATGTTCAGCCTATGCATCGCGATCTGGGGGTCAAGTCCCGGCATATCTTCGTAGCTCCAGGCGAAGACGTCGATATACTCTTTAGCCAGCTGGATCAAAGATTCTCGATCTTCTCCTTTTAGGCTTTTGCTGACGAAGATGGGTTTGGAAGAAGATCCATCCCCAAGGTCGATCTACTCGACCTCATCTTCGGTGGGAGGTTCACGTAGTTCAAAACGGGACTCCCACTGTTCTCCCAGGCGTTGAGCCCAAGGTTCTTCTTCAAAGAATTCTAGTGTTTGGCCTTCATCTTCTTGAGGTTGTGCTGATGTCATGTTGGCTGACAGCACTTTCTTGAAGACTGATCCGATGCTGGTATTGGAATCCCAAGTCGATGCTTCGGACGAGTGAGAATGCTTTACCTCTTCTGCGTCTGAACTCTCTGGAGTTGACGGTGGCGTGACATAGCCTACCCCCCGTCGAGTTTTGTTGTAGTAGTCTTGCGGCTTTCCTTTAGGTGTCGGAAGCCGGAGGGGGAGACGTCGACCCTCGCCGTTGTTCAGGCCTTTGTCACTTTTTAGGTCGTAACCCATCTTTTGGATGAGGTACTTTGCCTTGTCCGTGTACCGATATACTTACATTCTGCCGGTATCTGGTTCTGGCTCGAGTGGCGGGAGGTCTTGATGACGCTCAACTTTTCCGAAGATGATGGATTCTTCGTCTCGATTCCGTGGCGGGACTATGTAACAGACCCCCTGGGACGGGACTACTCGATTTACATGATGGGCGGTCGTTATTTGTGTTTGCAACGACCGTAGAGCGTTATCTAATGTATACATGGCATTCCAATGTGGAAGACTAGAATAATTAAAAGACACTCTATTATTGATGAAATTCGAGATTTTATCCCACGGGATTACATTGTCCAGAGAGGGGGCATCCACATCAGCAGAGATATATTCCCCTAGCTCTTCATCCGTGAGTACTGGAGTAGGATTGGGAGAATCCACCACAGCGTTGGTCTTGGAGTTCGAGAAGACTATGCTGGCCTTTTCCGACATCTTGGATGGCGGCAGCTTGCCTTTAAGATGCACCTTCAGAGGTGCCTCCACTGTGCCTCCGGTGATTGGCCCCTTCCCCTGTAGTTTTGCCACAAGGGGAGCCGATGTTTGAGGCAGCTTTCCTTTGAGACGTATCTTCACGGGAGCTTCAGGAGCAGCTGGTGCTTTCCTGAGCAGTTTAATGCTCATGGGAGGCAACTTCTGAGACGGTTTGCCTTTGAGTCGTATCTTCAAAGGAGCGTCGGGGATGACCTCAGGCTCTATGTCCGGCTCTGCTGCCGTTTCTGCTTCGTCATCAGCATCATTGGCTTCCTCCTCGTCAGGTGACTTGTACAAGTCAAAATCCGTGAAGTAGGCTTCAATCCCTTTGAAAGGGTCGATATTCGTGAACTTCGTCCGGATGACGTTGTTGGTGGACACTTACTTCATACGTTCGTGGAGCGTGGATGGCACCACCATGTACTCATGCAGCCATGGGCGACCCAACAGCAGGTTGTAGTTGACTTCGGCGTCCACGACATAACAAATGACCTCGGTTCTGAGGTTACCGATATGGCACTTTAGTCGTATTTTGCCTAGCGGCTCACTTTTGCTGGCGTTGAAGCCACTGATAGTTGTATTAGAAGGCGCTAACCAGTACATTGGGATCCCCAGTATTGAGAGCAGCGTCTTCAGGATGATGCTGAGGGAAGACCCCGGATCGATCTGAATCTGCTTCACCTTGACTGAACCGATATACCCTGTATAATACAGCGGCCTGTTGTGTCGGTTGTGCTTGAGCAGCATGTCCTATTGGGTGAAGGTTATATTGGGGATAACCTCATCCGTACAGTGGTAGTGCGTGCATACAGTTGGAAGATCTTCAGGCTGCTTGACCTGACTGAGAAAGGATTCAACATCCTTTAGAGCTTCACAGAGAGCTTCTCGGGAGTCTTTGGAAAGACGAAGGAGCTCAAACAGAGATAGACGGGCGGAAGTACTGGCCAGTTGTGCCAGTATGTCAAAGTTGTGGGGCTTGGCTAACCCCGAAGCATTCTTCTTTCGTAGAGGCCTATCGAAGCGGGCCTCTATCTGCTTCTGTTTATTGGTTGCTGGAGGCTTAGATGGGCCCTCCTTCTAGACAGCAGGGACGGTGCAAGGAGGCACCACATCGACGGCAGCTTCGTCGGGTTGGGCGTTCTGTTGTGAACGCGTCTGTACAGAAAGTGCCTCTTCTGCTGAAGAAGAGACCATGCGGCCAGACTTGATCTTCATGCCTTTGGATTTGGAGGTAGGGCGTACCTCCGATTGAGTCACCTCGGAGGCAAGATCAGGGTGAACCCAGAGGATCTCTCCCCGAGATGTGGTGAGTGGGATGAGTCCACTCACATTGTCACGAGTGGGTGGTAAGTTAACAACCTCCATTATCGCCTTAGGGATAGGGACGACGCCATCCTGTGTTGTAGTCGGTGGCAGGGTGCCGAACTGGAGTGAAACCAGGTTGGCTGACACCGTCTTCTCCTCGTAGTCGACGGAGATTGCATCCGCGTTGATCATGCGCTGGATGTAATTCTTGAGGACATAGCAGTCCTTGGCCGGGTGTCCGATAAATCGATGGTAGTGACAGTACCTCGGTTGTCCACTTTTCCAACCTCGTCGGGACGCTTCGGGTCCGGCAACTTGATCTTGTCACCCTGCTTCAGTATCTCAAAGAGTTGCAGGGTGTCTTCGTCGTTGAACGAATAAACCTCCTTTGGCCTTGGTGCAGGTGGAGGCTTCTGAGTAGGTGCTGATGCACCTTTTGAGGCGTTGACAGTCAACGCCTGTTTTCCCTTCGTATCTCGTCCAGGGTTATTGGCTGCAGGCCGTTTCCCCTTGTCCTCAAAGGCAGGAAAACTGACTCCTAGAAGACGAGTATTGGCTGCCTTCTTTTTTACGGCTTCTGCTTCAATGATCAAGGAGCTCCAGTCATAGAGTTGAGCCAGAGTTTGACTGCAGGCAGCATGTTCATGCTGCAGGAGGAAAGGAGCGCATGTTCTGGCATGCCCGAGGGCAGTCTGAAGCAGGTCTGTCGGAAACGTTCGATGAACACTCGAACCGTTTCTTTCTCCTTCTGGCGTATCTCTATAAGGGATGCCATTGTCATGTCCTTTCCGCCGTCGTAGAAACGGTCGAGAAAAAGGCACGTCAGGTCGTCGAAGGAGGATATGAAATTATCGGGGAGGCTGCAGTACCAGTCGTACGCCACTCCTATCTGTGCCCCCACAAATATGCTTGTTTATGGTTTATATTTAGGAGGATAAACCACTTTGTTCCACTCGAAGGGATAAGGTTGGAAAATCCCCATCTTTTGGCGCTCCTCTTGTCTCGTCTTGGACTCAAAGCGCTCGCGCAAGTCCCTGATCATCTCAACCACGTCTTCCGTGGAGCTGGGAGTCGGGGAAGGTGGTACTACTTGAAGTTGAGCATTTGAAGGCTCCGATGTCCGACGTGCTTCTCGGCGATCCGAATCCAAGGATACCCGCCGAAGGGGTACACTTGATTCTCCATTGGCCCTTGGGTCGGGACCGGTAGAAGGTGTCTTGGCCAAAGCTGACCGTATCTCAAACACTGCTTGAGTCAGTATTTGTATGGATGCAGAGAGGGTTTTGAGTCCTTCCTCTAATGTGTCCATACGCTGGACGAGGCCCGGTGGCGGTACATCAGACTCGGAATCACCCCCAGCCATGTATACTGTCATGACACGGCTGGAAGTGGATGGATCGGTTGATGCTTCGCTCTCGGCTTCACTCTCTTGTAGGGGAGTTGCCTCTCCTGGAGCTTCATCCTGGCCACCCCCGGCTATGTTCTGGAGAACATTCTCGACGGGAGCATCTGCAAGGGCCTGATTCCCCTTGGTTCCATCTTGAGAGACTTCTTCGTCACCGAGACTCGGATCCGTGGGGGCTAGACTACCCCTGGCTGTGTTTTGGAGGACACCCTCGTCTTGAAGGACAGGGGCTATGTTATCCCAATGATTACATCATATTTTTGAATATGGCTAATCAATTAAGTTTACCATAATAACATCACTAATACTTATGTAATCACTATCATGTTGCTACTTAACCTTAGCATTGCCCTAATATTAGCATTGTTCTAAATGTTCTATATCATATTGCTATGCTTATATCATATTGGTTTGTTTGTCTAACATGTATTTGTAGACATGCTGTAAGCATGATCAACCATGATTAAACCAGGACATATGCAATGGAGAATTATAGATGGGCCAAAGACGGTATAATACAAGAAGATTTCTCTGAACCGCCTAACGACCTATCCGGGGCCTCGCATCGGGGGTTCCATCAAGAAAAAATGCGTCTTCAATGTCAGGAAAAAGACGTCATCAAAAGGGCTATTGGTTTTCATATTTATTCTGTATTTTTCCTTTTATTGAGTCTAGGAAAAATGTGAGATTAATCGGATCGGTACTGGCTTAGGTTTTTTCTCAGTCCACAAACAAAAATAAGCCTACCTACGTAATCCCAAAAATCCATAATTCCAGAAGGCCCAAAACCTATGCAAATTTGGTTTGCTCCTTACTGTTCTGAACCAGCAGAACTCTAACAGAACTCTGACCGAGTTCGGTCTGGGTTATTTGAATTTTAGTTCCCACCAAATCTCCATCCAACGTTCGTATGCGAAATCCTAGCATCCGAACTCTGCCCGAGTTCGGTTCCCCAAAAACACTATAAATAGAGTTGAGATTACCATTCATTTCAACAATCCAATTTCATCTCTTCTCTTCTCTATCTAAAGTGTTCTCAGCTTTTACTTTCATATCTAAGCCTTTACGACTCTTAGCCAAGCCAGTACAGTTTCTGTTTAATCTAGAGTTTGGTGTTGAAGAGTTGTATCGGAGGTTGTATTCAGAAAACGTTCTAGTTTTCCAATTGCCTTCTGGAGTCGGTCGTGCGCTCGTCACCAAGCACGGTGTTATGAAGTCAGTCGTGCACTTGTCGTCAAGCACGGTGTTATAAGAGTTACAAGTGCTCAGTTAAAGCTTGTGTCATAGTGGATTAACAGCGAGCAAGAGTACTCGCGACTGGACTAGTCCTCTCAGAGGGAAACCAGTATACATCGTGGTGTTCACTGAGTTTGAATTCTTGACTCTTACTTTACCGTATTTTATTTACCGTCTTTTATATGCCAAATATATAATTGCTTAATATTTTTAATTGGTGATTATTTTCCGCTGCACACGCTCACACTCTATTCACCCCCTTCTAGAGGTGCTCAACGGTCCTACAATTGGTATCAGAGCAGGTACTGCAACTAGAGGTAATATATTCTGATCCCAATTGCTCCTACAATTGGTATCAGAGCAAGTACTGCAACTAGAGGTAATATATTCTGATCCCAATTGCTCCTAAAATTGGTATCAGAGCAGGTGCTCCTTCTAGAGATTATTGCAGGTGCTCCTTATAGAGATATTATTGCTTATACCAATTGCTCCTTCAATTGGTATCCTAGCAAGGACTCCATTATTTGGCTTAACATCCTTGGAGCAGATCCTCATTACCAGAGCAGGTTATACAGGTAAAGCAAGATAATATTGTTATTATATAACTGCTGTTACATAGATCACTATATCATATATGGCAAGTATGTACTTCACAACTGAAGAGCAATCCTCAAATAGACTCCCACTATTTGATGGAATGAACTATAGTTATTGGAAAACACGGATGAGCTTGTACCTGAAGTCTCAAGACTTTGACTTATGGTCAATTGTTGTCAATGGCTACAAAAAGCCTACTATCACTTCTATTCTCACATCCTCTATAATCAATAAGACTTATTATAGTTAGACAGAGGAAGAGAAGAAGTTAGCTAGCCTTGATGCAAAAGCAAAGCATGCTTTCTATTGTGCTGTAGACTTCAATGTATTCAATCTCATTACTACTTGCACAACATCTCATAAAATTTGGAAACTTCTTGAAGCTACTTATGAGTGCAGGTACGAAAGCAGTGCTAGTGACTCCAGAGAAGAGGATAGTCTCTATAATGATGCAAATGTGTGCATGAAGGCATCGAGATTTAAGGTTCAACACAACCCTATATATGAAGAAGAGCTTATATGTGACAACCGCAAGAAGATAGGCCACATCCAAGAAGATTGTACTACTGCTAGAAAGGAGAGTCACTACGAACAATCAAAAGAGAAAAGTTCATCATCTCACAAGTACGCTACCACGAGCATATGGTGCGAAAGTGAGGCAAGCGAATCTAAAAAAGAAGAGAAACCTCGTCAAGCTACAAATATATGCTCAATGACATTATCCAACGAGGTACAAGATAACTCTATTTTTGCAGAGAGTGAATTTTCTTATGATGAGTTATCTAATGCTTTCAGTGATCTATTAGAAGAACACAAAAAAGTATTAGATAAGTATAAGCAGGCTAGAAAGGATATTCTATCCTATAAGCATGAGAATGAAAAGCTGACTTGCTTATTGAATGATGCTAGAAACACTTCTACTTCTGGTAATTCTACTGAGATTTCCACACTTGAGTTTAGATTGCATGAGGCACTTGAATACATTGAGAAAAGCACTCAAGAAAATGCTAAACTTATGGAGGAATTCGAATCAGAAAAGAAGAAATATTATATTGCTTTATGTAGAATTGATGTTCTTTCTGCTAAATATGATGAGATCTGTGCTAACTCTAAAAAGTTAGAGATTAGACTGGAAAAAGCAGGTAGTACAACCTATGACTCAGTCTAACACAAGACACATGACACATCACAAAATCACACACGACAGATCTTTTACAAAGGAAGCACGCAAAGCTAAGGTTAAACATAACCATGCTTTTTATTATAGTCAATCACGCAAGACATATCACACCGCACGTTCTCATACTGCTGCACATAGTACTAATATTAATACTTTCTGTCATTATTGTGGTATGAATGGACATGTTTCTAATTATTGTCAGATTAGAAAACTTGTTGATATGAACTTGTGCAAATGGGTTCCCAAAGCTAACAAATATGGATCCAAGTATTGGATAACAAAATCTTCACCTAATATTTCAGGTGGAGGTACTTATGCTAAACCTTAGAACCATGGAGCATGTTGGTAATTGCAAAGCTACAAAGGTCATCTTCCAAGCAATTGCACCAACATAAGTGTGGTCACTAGAACCACTTCGGTAAAATGCTTCCTAAATAGTTTTTAATATCCAGCATGTTCTTATTGATGTATTGATATTATCTCTCATTGATATCTTTTAAATTGTTTATCATTTATGTGAGTTATAATCCTAGCATGACTAGTTGATTAGCTTAAATGATTATTTCATACTATATAGTCTTTCTTTTATTAGTGTGACACATTTATCTAGGTATGCTCTTTACTCGTAGTATTCATCTATGAAGATGCATACCACTCTAGTCCATAGAAGCTTTTGTTGTTGGTTTATGCTTTTGACTCTTTGCCTTTAATATTTTTAATGGTCACTTCTTATCGATTTGTCATTAACATGTCACATTTACTTTGATCGGTATTTTGTGAGTATGTATGTTTAGCACAAGTCTCCTATTTACTTGAAAAGTATATACATATACTTTTATGTTAACCTTGTGCTTATATAATATATTCATTATTGATTCTTACATCTTATTTTGAGTAACTTCTTAAGAATCAATTACTTCTTTGCCCAATAAAGCATATTTATACATGTTCTTGATCTTGTGATATTTTTTTTAAATGCTTATTAAGGATACATGAACAAATATATTGCTCATATATTTCTTATATTGATATATATTTTGTATAAATATCTTTATGAGGGCATATGAGTACAGCTTAAGTTCTATACTATTTTGAAAAGTATTTAATTATACTTGTTAATCTTCAAACTTGTGTTACCTCATACTTCAGCTATTGATTACTTTGAGCAAATTTATGTTCTTCTCTTTATTAGCTTCTTCTTCAAAGCCTCTCTTAAATGACATTTTTTTTGGCTTTTTGGTTGACATTTTGGATACATTTTAATATCTTGATCTTGATAAACCATTCCTTGGGTATTTACTTTTAGGGATTATGGATTTTGACGATGTTCGATGATACTGTATATATTCCTTTGAATCTAAGTTCCTAAGAGTAAAAATTATTTTGGGAACAAGCCGAAAGGGTCCTTCTGTCATACAGGTGTAAATAGCTTGAAGCGACACGGTGTACTAGTCTTCGGACTACCGCTAGCTGGGAACCGGCCCCTACAGCTAACCCGAAGTAATCAATACTTTATAGACTTAAGATTTGTTAAGGTCTAAATGCAACTATTATCTAGTTCTGGATCCAAGGTATTTAACCCAGTCCCCTATGTTCCAAAATACATCAGTGTATCTAGGTCCTACATTTTATTTTACAAATATTTATATTTTATTGTTACCCAATGATTTTGTAGCACAATATGGATAAATGTAATTCATACATCTTATACCGTATGCTACATTGTTCTAAGATTTTTAAGTCCATAGAAATTTTTTTTTGCACTAATTCTTCTTAAATCCTCGTTTATTAAAGAAGAGATTTATTTTGGGTACAAGCCTACAAAGGGTCTGTCTGTCACCACGACTACGGTCGAAGCGAAGCGGCACTTAAGTGTTCCCCGGTGAACCTCCGTTAGCTGGGACAGTACCTCTACAGCTAACCCAAGATTGATCAACGCTTTATAAACTAAAGGTTTATTTAGATCTAGTTACAATTGTTATCTTTTGGATTTTAGATTTTAGATTTGATGGATAATATTCTCTCTTTATATTTTCACAAAAGGTAGCATATGTTGATCTATTGTCGATTGTGAGATTCTATATCATAGATCAATTTATGTCATCTTTTGACTTATACAATTATTCATCATGCTAATTTGAAATATCTTTTGATTGTTTTATTTTTAAATGTTCATTTAATGGATATTTCTTCTTTTGTCTAAAGATGATTGTTTTTCGTATTCGTGACTACTCATTGAATATTATGGTATTGTGATTTCATCTTTAGCTTGTGTAATATTTGTAATATTCATGTTTTTGAGCTTTATATTATTATCTTCTTATTCAAGTTACTTACTGTCTACAACAGTAACTCTTTGTAGGGGAGAAGTCATGCAAATTGAATCTTTATCTCAAAGCATTTCTTTTCTTTAACCTCATGGTTGTCAGGTGGACACCGTGTTAAGGCTTTAAAAGGGAAGAAATAAACTTTGATAAGAAGACCTAATATTTTGAATTAGTTTCCTACTTTCGAAAATATGTCTCTGAATTTTATTTTAAAATTTATCTATATTATTATTTTTGGATATAGCCATGTAAGGTGGAGTAGTTAATTATTTCAAGTCAATTAGCCCCTTGACATGCCATATATCTAGAATACACTTTTCTTTGGACATTTATCCAGTTATGTTTATTTGTTCAAAGAATTTATTTATGATTATGGATTCTTTTATTGAAATTATTTTCGTGATTCGAATCGCAGCTTTCAGTCTAAGGACTAAATGGACGTATTCGAACATTTATTAAGACAGTTTTTCGTAATAAATTTCACATTTTTGAAAATAATTTTGATTTTTGATTTTTGATTTATTGAATCTGTTCGGTACTCAAATGTTCTTATTAAAGACAATTTTCAAAATATTTTAATGTCTTGAAATATTTATTTTATATTTTAGAGATATATGTATTTGTTCATTTTTAAGCGTTTATTTATTGGATATTTCTTTTTCTTGCCTAAAGATGATATTTGTTTTGAGTTTGGAATTTTATAGGCATATGATCAAAGGAAAGAATAGATGCATATCTCAGATATTCCTTAGATCTTGCGATTATTTATTTTATTTATTTTTGCATATAAATTTCTTCGGAACTAGATATTCATATTTTAAGGGGGAGCAAATTAATTGTTTCAATTATTTTAGGCCCTTAATATGTGGTATACCTAGTTCACCATGGACTTATATTATCTTAGTTAAATATCTTGCCGAGTTATTCATGATATTTGGATTTGTATTGGTCTTATGAGAGAATATATAATTATTATTTATTTATTTTTTAATTCTCTCATTTTATGAGTTTGTAAAAGTTATCTTGCCAAATATATTTAATTATCCTTATTAATGATTCCTTTGAGCTTAAATTAATTTGGAATTTCTTATTGAGATTTTATCTCAAAGTTCATGATCATTGATACTTAGACTGATCATACTTTGCGGGGGAGCATTCAAGTCGACTGAATTTTTCCTTCTTAAGCATTTTGTCTTCATTACCTTCATTTTTATCTAGTGGATATTTATTTATCATGCTATGGTAATTGAATTCAAATGCATGAACATTGGTATAGATTTTGCATAGATTCTAGTATACGTCTTTTGATTTTTTTTTTCAATGATTATCCTCTTTATGGAGTTGATTCACTAATTTGTATGGGCAAATTATGAATAATATTTTTTATGATCATTGTTGAAAGTCTCATTATATTTTTTGATATTTTTTATATATACTAGATCTGCAAATTTCTATTCCTCATGATTTATTTATGACCAATGATTGATTCCTACTATATTGATAGATTTTTTTTTCAAATGACATTCAAAGCATATTTCATTTTTGGATTTCTAGTTGGTAAACTATGTATTGATTGATTTCAATGTTTACATTCAACCAACTATATTGTATTTCTTTTGATAAAATTTTCAACTTTAGTTATGCAATTTTCTAAACTTCTTGTTTCACTGGTCTCCTAATCCTTGATCATGATTATGTTTTGCCTTCCTCCTGTACTTATGCTTGAGTTCGTTTTATATCTTATTACGGGGGAGCTTATTTTTTGATCATGTCAAAGGGGGAGAAATAAGTTTAAGTTAGCACACAATATTCTAATATTATGTGTTTATTAGTGATACATGCATCTATTGTATATATCTCAATATTCTCATATTACGTGTTTATTATTTGTTTATTAGTGATACATGCATCTATTGTATATGTATTAAACTTAAAGGATTTGCCATAATCAAAAAGGGGGAGATTGTTAGCCCAATGATTACATCATGTTTTTGAATATGGCTAATCAATTAAGTTTACCATAATGATATCACTAATACTCATGTAGTCACTATCATGTTGCTACTTAACCTTAGCATTGTCCTAATATTAGCATTGTCCTAAATGTTCTATATCATATTCTATGCTTGTATCATATTGGTTTGTTTGTCTAATATGTATTTGTAGACATGCTGTAAGCATGATCAACCATGATTAAACCAGGACATATGCAATGGAGAATTATAGATGGGCCAAAGACGGCATAATACAAGAAGATTTTTCTGAACCGCCTAACGACCTATCCGGGTCCTCGCATCGGGGGTTCCGTCAAGAAAAAATACGTCTTCAATGTCAGGAAAAAGATGTCATCAAAAGGGCTATTGGTTTTCATATTTATTCCTGTCTTTTTCCTTTTATTGAGTCTAGGAAAAATATGAGATTGATCGGATCGGTACTGGCTTAGGTTTTTCTCAGTCCACAAACAAAAATAAGCCTACCTACGTATCCCAAAAATCCACAATTCCAAAAAGCCCAAAACCTAAGCAAATTTGGTTTACTCCTTACTGTTCTGAACCAGCAGAACTCTAACAGAACTCTGACCGAGTTCGATCCGAGTTCGGCCCGAGTTCGGTCTGGGTTATTTGAATTTTAGTTCCCACCAAATCTGCATCCAACGTTCGTATGCGAAATCCTAGCATCCGAACTCTGTCCGAACTCTGTCCGAGTTCGGTTCCCCAAAAACACTATAAATAGAGTTGAGATTACCATTCATTTCAACAATCCAATTTTCATCTCTTCTCTTCTTTATCTAAAGTGTTCTCAGCTTTTACTTCCATATCTAAGCCTTTACGACTCTTAGCCAAGCCAGTACAGTTTCTGTTTAATCTAGAGTTTGGCGTTGAAGAGTTGTATCGGAGGTTATATTCAGAAAACGTTCCAGTTTTCCAATTGCCTTCTGGAGTCGGTCGTGCACTCGTCACCAAGCACGGTGTTGTGAAGTCGGTCGTGCACTTGTCGCCAAGCACGGTGTTGTAAGAGTTGCAAGCGCTCAGTTAAAGCTTGTGTCATAGTGGATTAACAGCGAGCAAGAGTACTCGCGACTGGACTAGTCCTCTCAGAGGGAAACCAGTATACATCGTGGTATTCACTGAGTTTGAATTCTTGACTCTTACTTTACCGTATTTTATTTACCGTCTTTTATATGCCATAATATATAATTGCTTAATATTTTTAATTGGTGATTATTTTCTGCTGTACACGCACACACTCTATTCACCCCCCTCTAGAGGTGCTCAACAGTCCTACAGGCTAGATGACCCTCAGCCATGTCCGGGAGGCTGACTTCGAGAAGATCGGCCTCAGCTGTACTTTGGAAGACAGCTTCGTCTTCGGAAGGAGGCTCGACAAGGGTTTGACTACCTCCAGTTTCCTCCAAGATCTTCTTTCTCCCCTAGTACCTTGAAACACTCCGGAGAACGAGACACTCGCCTTGGTTTTCCTCGGCTGGCACTTGGATGAGGACGAGGAGTTGCCAATCATCTTTCGGACTGACGAGGAGTTAGAGATCACATTGCATGAAGCAACCCTTGGCTCCTCTTTTGTTGACACCTTTTTTTCGAGGCGACATCGGAGGGGTGTCGATGATTGCAGCCGCTGGAACACTGTCGGCCTTGGTGGGACTGCCGCCCTGCAACAGCAGTTGATAGTGACCACAGCACAAGTGTGCCCTGTGAGGAGCGCATCGTGCTTGTAGGTCGAATCTCCTGATCGGCGCTTGTGAGTGATCACGTTGTGCAAATCGTTGGAGGAGAGTGCCACCTTCACACCTCCATCAGGCGCATGGCAAGGCCAAGCACCGGGGTGGTCAGGTGAATGCTGCGCTCCCTGATCTAACACCAACAGGCGTCCCGATCAGTAGTGGGGGG
>JANAVB010005974.1:0-57500 GCA_029216955.1 Iris pallida
GCTTGCTCACTAGAATTGCTGTATTAGTTAACTCCGATATTTCTACCTGCTGGATTTGAAATTCGAGGACAAAATTTTCTAAGGTGGATAGAGACGTCACTTTCCGTTCCCAGAATGCGTATTTAATAATTATATTGCTTGAATGTATATTAAGTATTTATCATGTAGTATCCTGTATTAAATTCTTCTAGTTTTATGCTAATTATATCTGCTCTTAGTTTTCATGTTAATTTATTTCGCAATTTATTTCCTGCAATTTATTACTTGTATTTTATTTTCTGCTGTAGTCTCACTTTCGGATGGCCTGGAGGAATCCCACAAACCCGGCCCATTGGCTCCCACTTACCACCCCTTTTGCTATTTAAAGCTCCCCCTCCATTCTCTCCTCATTACTCATTCACACCATTACTCCTTCTTCTTCTTCCATTACTCTCCACCACCTACCTAGCAGCAGGAGAAGGCAAGTGCAATCTTGCTCTCCTTCATCCATTTATGGATCATTACTCTCCTCTCAAGATTCCGAGAGAGTTACTACTTGGCATTCGATTTCTATGGCTGGTTTTTCCTAGATCTAAGTTGATATATTTCTTTTATTCATGGTTTTGACCTCCCAACTTAGCGTGTTTTTGGATCAGAGAGTTCATGTGGTAGAACTGCTCGTCAGTCACGCACGTATCTACGTGTTTGCGTGTATTTCTTAGTCATGCTCGCGTTTGCGTGCGTGTATTTTCAGTCACGCTCGCGTTTGCGTGCGTGTATTCTTAGTCACACTCGCGTTTGCATGCATGTATTTTCAGTCACGCTCGTGTTTGCGTGCGTATATTTTCAGTCACGCTCGCGTTTGGTGCGTGTATTCTTAGTTACGCGCGTTTGCGTGCGTGTATTTTCAGTCACGCTCGCATTTGCGTACGTGTATTTCTCAGTCACGCACACGTTTCTGCGCGTCTGCGTGTATTTCAGTCACGCTAACGTTCTCATGAACTTACGTGTTTTATTAGTCACGTACACATCCATGAGCGTGCGTGTATTTTTAGTCACGCACACATCCATGAGTGCGTAGATTATTAGTCACGCACACGTCCACGAGTGTGTGTGTGGATTCTTATCATTTCCCACACTCACACTGTGCATGCCAACTGTTTCCATAAATAAATTCACTTTATTTATTTTGTATCTAAGAAAATTATTACAACTGTAGGAATCCGATCTAGAAGACGATCGCTTATCCTTGGACTATGCGAAGAAGAAAAGCTCTCAAAATTTTGACAGTAGATATCAATGTATCTGTACAATGAATAAAAAAAGAACTCTATTTATAGAGTCAAAACAGTAACTGAAAAGATAACTACCTCACCACTAGTGCATTTGAAAAGTCACACAGACTCTAAATACACGCAGGGTTAGTAAGTAGTTATGGACGTGGCCGTAACTATTGGACACAGGCTTAGTGCATGGGTCGTGTGTAAGTTATGGGCATGCGAGAGAGAGATCGGTGGCATGGCTGCCACGTACTCCAGTTGAAATGAAATCCACGCGTCTTACTGAAGGCAAAAAATCCACACAGTTTCGTTGACGCAGACTCGTTGAAGGCGAAATCCACGCAAGCTTTGAAGAAGAATACTTCAGAATTTACGCATGCTTTGAGAAGAATAACTCAAAATCCACGCAAACTTGAGGAAGAGAAGGTTCAGAATTTACGCAAACCGCCAGCTGTCTTGATTTGGCACGCTTCGTCTGACACAAAATCTGACATTGATTATATTTGTCAGCCGCATTAAATGAAGATAAGACCCAAAGTCACGCCAACTTGGTGAAGAGTGAGTCTTGCTAAGGAAGATTTCGAAAATCACGCAAAAGACGGCGATGATCTCTCGAATTCTGTGCATACGTGGCATACGAGGAGACGTTTCTCGATGGTGTTGTCAGTCATTATAATTTGACGTATGGCTGAGCTGTCTCTGCGTGACTTCTAAAGGAGATGGCAGGCAGAACTTAGCGTATCTTTTGTGCTGCTTCTGGATCACTCTGTGTGACTGTTCTGATCAACTCAGCGTGACTTTCATTTTGAGGCCTACAAAACCCCTTTAAAGTTTTCGAAAAAATGATAAAATATTTCGAAATACTTTGAAAATAGAGATGTTGAAATGAGTTAAAGTCACGCTGAGATGGCTCCAAAATTTTTCGGAAGTTGAAAAGACTTCGAAGTTCTTTGAAAACATCCAAATGAATATTAAATGTCATAATGACTCTTCGTTCTCCGAGATAATTGCGTCCAATTTATGGTAGAATATGAACTGTCGACGAGATCTGTTATATAGACAGGGAGTGATTCTCAGTTTTGACTTCATCTCTCGAAAATATGACCCCAAAAGAAGCATCGAAGAGGAAGCACGCAAGTTGGGCTTTTGTTCCCATGGTGACCCACTTTTGGGGGCAAAGAACCCGAACCTGTCGTCATCGAGCTCAAGGACGACTCCACGCAATAGCCAAAATCTCTTGAGCTACTTTGGATTGGATGGCTCGTCTTCTTCTGATGGGCGGAGCCTTATGGAGAAGCGTGAAATGCTCGAGACTCTATTGCATCGCCTTTAATGAAGAAAATTAATAGCACTCTTGACTGTTTCCAATGTTGCACGGTCCCGAAGTACACGTGAACTCATTCCACAATTATGAGCGCTATTTATGCGGATCGTTCCAAGAATAGACCTGCACTTGACCCTTTAAATAGATGGATGAACTCCACGCAAAACTCATCTTCCCATTCTTCTTCCTCTCTTCTGAGAATGAATTTCTATGAGAAGGAAATAGAAAAGCCATGTTGTCTGATGTCAAATCTCTGTGCACGCTACCAGACATGGATCTGTCAATCCTTAGCAGCAAACTCAGTGGTAAGTTCAATATACACGCATCGAATTTTTTTTTGTTTGCTAAGGACAAATCATCTTCCTGAAATGAACAAAATGCATCTGTCTTTGCTGGCCAATTTCTGTTGACTGATTTTTCTTTACTGTTTCTTGCAGAATTTTGGCTGAAAACTTCTTCAGAACTGGCATTGGTGATATGGATGCTGTGGAGAATATCTGATGACACTAACATCAGGGAGCTCATACGCTTTTGACGCGTTATCAGACAACTCAGAACTCTTCGTGGGATAGAAGGGTCTTCCTTAGATGGTAGGAAGAGCCTTTATACACGAGAGTTGGATGGTGGAGTTAACTCTACTACCAAGAGATTGGGTAGTAGAGTTCCTTTGACGGCAGAACTAGGAATTGTACCAAGGTTGGATACATTCCTGTCTCCTCTGAAAGGTCGCTCCTAATCCACCAGTTGTATTGGCAGCAACACGTTGTCATGTTGCCTTACTTGTGGTTTCCTCTCGTCTGAGAGATAAGACCAGAGTTTGATTCCTGCTGAAACCCAGGAATTGCCACAAACAACGAGATTGCCAGAGAAGATCCAAGAAGAAATAGATCTCAGTGTACATAAAATGAAAATCCAAGATTTGTAATAGATTTCATTATGATTTGTAGGAAAGTCTAAGAAAATGTAATAGACTTTTGTGGTGAAATGGGAATGAAAATGACAATTCTTCTATGCTCAATGATTGTATTTGTGGATGATTGTGGGACATGATAGATAATAAAATCATCTTTTCTGTTTTTAGAGTATAGATATTATCAGAGGTATTATGGACGTGATAATATATAGGAACTTGAAAGAAAATAGATTAATTTCTATGCAGAGGTCAAAACATGACAAATGAGTAAACAGATTCGGAATTGATTCAGAGGTTATGAAAACATGATAAATAACGAATCCCCACTAATGAACTGATAGAAGATTATGAACGGATGAACCGTTAAGAAATGATGAACAGATGAACTGTCGAATGAATATAATAAATGAACGGATGAACATGTGAAACGTCGGATGAATATGAGAAATGAATGGATGAACTGAGTATCGGGAAAGAATACGTCCCTTCGATCCTTGTAACCATATGCCTAAAATAGAGCATATATTTGAATAGAAGGATCGCATTTATCCACAATGTCTTTGAAGAGAACATAAAGAAGGCTGAAGTCGCCCTTGAAGCTACGAAGGTGTTAAAGAACATCCACCTTCGCAGAAGAAGGAAATGGGCGAAGCTCGTCTACTCCCAAGCCGCCAAAAGATATCCTGGACTTCCTAGTCGAGCCAGGAGAAACGAAGAAGAAGAAGCAATGAGGCTGGTGCCTGTCAATTCTTGGTGCGGTCAGGAAAAGATGTATTCAATTCTTGCTGATATGTATGTGGACCTCGTCCCAAATATGAAAGGATCATAGTGATCTTCCATGATGATGTACCTTTTTTTTTCTTCTGAGGGATTTGTCTCAAATAAACTCCGTTTAAGGAAACTTTGTTTACGATATATCCTTTCCACTTTTATATTTTTGCCTTTATTTATTGATCTCTTTGACTCAGAAATCAGAAAGACTAAATATTATTTCATAAATATGATATTGAGATAGAAAATTCAGAGGTAATGTGGACATGATTTTCGGATATCAAATTGTTGAGGAAAACGATACAAAGTAGAATACCTATCTCACTGGGGATAATAGATATCAGAATGATTCTTCGGAAAGAACAATGAAACAGCTGGAGAGTGATGGGAGGACAATTTTGATAGAAATATCAGACGTAGTACTTCTTCAAGAATTTGCCGTTGATGGGCATCATAGTGGCTTTACCATCTAGAGTAGTGAGTTGATAAGCCCCATTAGAAAAGATCTTATTGACAATGAATGGACCTTCCCATTTTGCATCAAACTTGCCCTACTCATGTGTGTCATAGTCATCGGGCATGACAGTAAGCACAAGTTCTCCTTTCTGAAATGTTCGAATTCTGACTTTCTTGTTAAAAGCCTTTGAAATTCTAGCTTGATAGAATTCAATATTCTGTTGAGCAGATAACCGTTTTCATCCAGAGCCTCCAATTCTTGAAGTCGAAGACGATCATTATTTTCGGCAGTGAGTTTAGCGATTGCTATCCTTAAAGAAGGAATTGAATCTCTAATGGGAGAACAGCCTCAGATCCATACACAGAGAGAAAGGTGTACACTTAGTAGCATTACGGACTGTAGTGCGATAAGCCCACAAGCATTACCGAGCTTGTCACCCAATTACGTTTGTTAGTGGAGACAAACTTCTTTAGGAGTTTGATGATAGTCTTGTTGAAAGCTTCTGCCAATCGTTAGTTGCTGGATTATATGCGGTAGAAGCAACATATTGATCGGTGATCGTCACAGAATCGAGTAAATTCTGGCTGACGAACTGTGGTCGTTATCATGAACAATACGTCGAGGAACACCAAATCTGTAGATGACATGGTGCTTAATAAAGCTGATGACATTAGACGTCTTAACTTCAGAAAGGAATAGCTTCGGCCCATTTGGAGAAGTAATCGGTTATTGCGAGAATGAACCGATGACCTTTAGATGATGAGGATTGATCGGGCCGACAATGTCCATGCCCCAAGCTTCGAAGGGCCATGATGCTGCCGTCGGATGTAGAAATTCCGAAGGTTGATGTATAAAATCCGCATGGATTTGGGAAGCTTTGCATTTCCTTGCATATTCAATGGCATCTGATACCATAGTTGGCCAATAATAATCCATCCGTCGAATACGGTCTTGAAGTTTTGGCCCAGGTTGATGCGCTCCACAAATTCCATCATGTGCTTTACGAATAACTTGTTGGGCTTCATCACCGGCAATGCACCGAAGGAGGTAAACCATCATAAGCTCGACGATATAAGGTCTTTGTTGTATGATTGTAATAGACTCTGAGTGATCGTCGTCTGATAGATGCTGCCTCACTCGGATCTTCCGGAAGAATATCATACAATACAAGATCTAAGAAGAAAGTCTCCAATCTTTATCCGTATTCTGATTCTCAGTCGAGTTACTGAAGATGAATTCCATGCTGGAATCGGATGAAGATGATATCGATTTACGACTAAATCCAAATCCTCTTGTTGTGTTGACGTCATGAGATGTTGATTCTTCAATGTCAACTGGAAGTCCTAGAGTCAGGTTATTTTTAAGATGAAATAATTCTCGATATGAACAACAATCATTTGTTGCCGTCTGATTGGGATAGCCAGCACCGCTGCAAGATTAGCAAGGGCATCAGCTTCTGTGTTACATGCTCGCCTAACATGTTCAATGAAGAATTCCTTAAATGATGAGGCCATAGATATGGCCACTCTATGATAAGGAACCAGATCTTGATGGCGAACTTCATAAGTACCCCTGATCTGATTGACAATAAGTTTAGAGTCTCCATACGCCTCCAAATGTTGAATATTCAGATGTTTAGCGAGTTGAAGACCAATAAGCAATGCGTTGTACTCAGCTACATTGTTTAAACACGGCTGATCGAGAGAATAAGCTCTTTGGATGGCAAGACCTTCTGGCGATACAAGAACAATTCCAACTCCAGCAACAATATCGCCATTAGGACCAATTCTTGACGCTCCATCAAAAAATAGACGCCAAGTAGGATCTTCTTCAACAATTTGATTTGAATCTAGGACTTCATCTGGGATTTCATCATAGAGTTTTGAATTTTCTGGAATTGAGTGAGCAGCCAGAAAATCAGCTAAAGCTTGTCCCTTGACTGATTTCTGGGGAATATAGTGCATATCATACTGAGCAAGTAGGATTTCCCAGTTAGCCAATCGAGAATTCAAACACTGGGTTTCTTCATCATGATCCGTATAGGATTGATCCTGGAGATGACATGAATAGTCTGACCAATGATATAATGACGTGTCTTTTGGACAGCAAACATCAAGGCTAGACATTCTTTTTCAACTGGTGAATATCGAGGTTCAGCTCCGGTCATAGTGCGGCTGAGATAATAAATGGCTTGTTCATGGCCATTTTGATTCTTTTGAGCGAGTAATGCACCCAATGAATGACTCATTGCTCGAGTATAGAGGAGGAACGATATTCCTGAGACGGAAGGTACCAATACTGGAGGGCTCATCAGATATTGTTTTATATCATCGAATGCTTTCTGACATTCATCATTCCAGACAAAAGAGACACCTTTCTTCATAAGTTTGTTGAATGGTCTGCAGCGTCCTGATAAATTAGAGATAAATCTCCTGATATAAGCAATTCTTCCTTGAAATCCTCGTAGCTCTTTTAAGGTGCGTGGAGGACGCATCTCTTGGATGGCTTTGATCTTCTCGGGATCCACGTGTATACCTTTAGAGGTAATGACGAAGCCGAGAAATTTACCACTAGAGACGCCTAAGAAGGACTTAGTAGGGTTCATCTTTAATTGATGCTTACGTATTAGATCAAATATAGTCTTCAAATCTTGGATATGATCCTCCTTTTGTCGACTTTTGACTGCAATATCATCAACATAGCATTCGACTGTTTTTCGCAAATGTTCACGGAATATAGTACTCATAGCTCGTTGATAAGTTGCTCCTGTATTCTTGAGACCGAATGGCATAACTGTATAACAGTATGTACCAATCGGCGTTCTGAAAGAAGTGTGCTTCTCGTCTTCTGGGAACATTTTGATCTGATTATACCCAGAATACCCGTCCATGAATGACATTCGTTCAAATCCACAGGTATTATCAACCATGACATCAGTGATTGGTAGAGGAAATTCGTCTTTAGGACATGCCGCATTGAGATCGCGAAAGTCTATGCATACTCTGATCTTGCCAGTCTTTTTAAGAACAGGAACAATATTAGCCACCCAATCGGGATGTTGTTCCTCTCTAATAAACCCAGATGTAATGAGTTTATTGACTTCAGCTTCAATTGCATCCATGATGTCCGGACGAAATCGTCGCTGTTGTTGTTTGACCGGTTTAGCATTCGGCAAGATGTTGAGCTTGTGAGTTGCAATTTGAGGATCAAGCCCTGGCATATCTTTATAACTCCAAGCAAAGACGTCGATGTAATCACGAATGAGTTTGATCATATCTTTCTTATCAGTTTCTGAAAGACTTTCACTGATGAATATTGGTTTGGGAGACCCCTCTTCACCAACATCTATTTGAACAAGTTTATCTTCAGTCGGAGGTTCTTTTTGTTCGAAACAGAACTTCCATTGATTATCTAATCTTTGGGCCCACTGTTCTGATTCAGGTGAGATTTCAAACTCTTCTTCGTCTTCATCACTTTCTTCAGAATGGTCAATGGAAACCATATTGGAAGACAGAAGGTTGCAGTAGAAGTCACCGATACTCGTATCGGAATCCCAAGAAGTGGTACTAGAAGAATCAGATCTATTATCTTTGTCAGACTCAAGATCTTCATGGATAATGTTGATGAAAGGAGTAGGAGCAGTATAGCCCAATCCGCATTTCGTCCTTCTATATTTCAAAGGAGGAATCCGGACAGGCATTTTTCTTCCTTTTCCTTTATTAAGGCCAATCCTGAAGTCATAGCCCATATTTTTGATGATGTCTCTAGATTGCTGACTATAACGACGTAGTTGTAATCTTCCAGTATCATCATTTTTGTCATCATCTTCAAGATCAGAAGGATTTTGAGGCCCTTTGTAGAAGAATATTGGAATGTCTCCTGGCTTTCTGCTGGGAACTAGAAAGTATAAAGATTGTACAGGTTCTAGAGATACATCTGTATGAACAGTCTGTACAACTCCTATGGTTATTGTGTTCAAGTCATCTAACAGATGTAAATAACTATGAACATAATTACACACATCAACGTACTGCAAAGGTGGAGACTTTTTATTAAATGTAAAAGCAGCAATATTTACATTGGGAGAAGGCTGAGCCTTAGAGATTTTAGCCAAGTCAATGACTAAAGGAGAAGAAGAAGAAGCTTTGTTTCGATTAAGATCGATAACAAATGGCTCAGAAGAGGTGAGCTCCCTTGAAGTTTGAGTAGGAAGAGTAGTCCGCCCTCCAACTGGAATTAGCAGAGTATCTTGTGAAGGTACAAGAATTGTAGTACGCCCACTGACAGGAATGATCAGTGTATTCTGAGTAGATGACTGAGGTAACTGAGAGATCCGTCCACTCACTGGAATGATGAAAGAATCTTCTCCAGAGGGTTTAGGAGATTGTTGCTGAGTAGTTCGACATTTAACAGGGATTATTAAAGTCTCACTTTGTGCATCTTCTTTCTCCATAGCTTGTATGATCCTTGTATATTCTTCTTTATACATTCGGGAATCATTGAAATAAGCTTCAACCCCATGGAAGGGATTTATATCAGCAACTTCTTTTTGTACTCTTCCATTGCTATCAATGTACTTAAAACATTGATGAAGAGTAGAGGGCACCACATTATTTTCATGAAGAAAGGGTCTCCCCAGAAGAAGATTATAGGATCCCGCGATCTCGATCACATAGAAAGTAACTTTAGATCTGAAATCACCTATCTGAAGCTTCAGATGAATCTTTCCCAAAGGCTCACTTCGGCTTTGATTGAATCCCAAGATAGTAGTAACCGTCTTGGAGAGTTTGTGAAGAGGGATTTTTAGTTCATCCAACAAACTCTTTGGCATTATGCTTATAGCAGACCCTGGGTCAATGAGAATATGATCTATCTTTATCGTATCAATATAACCAGTGTAGTAGAGAGGTCGATCATGTCGATTATCCTCCAGTAACATGTCGTCTTGTGTAAAGGTGATATTTGGGATAATCTCCAATACACTGTTGCAATGTAAGCAAGTGGCATGTTCCGTATCCGACTTCTTCAATTGTGCAAGACAAGAGTCAGCTTGTAGAAGTGCTTCACTTAACGTCTCCCGAATCTCTTTGGAAAGACGTAGAAGTTCAAAAAGGGATATTCTAGCGGGAGTATTAGCAAGTTGAGCCAAAATGTCGAAGTTGTAAGGCTTCTGAAGTCCAAGAGGAGAAGACTTCTTGATTGGCTTATCAAACCGAGCCTGTTGTTTGCCTTTCTCCAGAGCCGTAGGCTTGGGAGGAACAGGTTCAGTAGATGGTTCTTCCTCGGGAGGAACATTAGGAGCATCTTTAGCATCTGAAGGGATATCAGTAGGATCTTCAGGATTTTTAGAATAATCCTTTAGGTAAGGTTTCCCCGTTCGAGTAGCACTAACAAGTGCTTCTTCTTTGTCTTTTGGCTCTGTGTCAAAAGTAGACCCAAGAGAAGTCATATGACATGACTTGATCTTTCCAGCCTTCTTGGATTTTTGAGAAGAAATCTTTTGAGGAGAAGACGATTCAAAATCTGCCACTAGATCAGGATGGATCCACATGATTTCTCCTGTTTCCAAAGTGATTGGCACTAATCCTTCAAACTGTGGAGGAGAAAGATTCACTATGTCAAGAGTTGCCTTGGGAATAGGAATAATCCCACTTTCAAGGAGTTGAGGAGGGAAATTTCCAAATTGCATAGAGACGACGTTGAAGGTGACGGTCTTCTCTTTTGGAGTAAGAGAGATAGCTCCAGATTTAATCATTTCTTGGATCTTTCCTTTCAATACATAACATGTACGAATTGTATGACCCAACATTCTGTGATATGGACAGTATTTAGGATGATCTGTTTTACCAGCTTCATCAGGTTTCTTGATCTCTGGTAATTGTATTTTATTACCTTTCAGCAGACATTCAAAGATACCAAGGACATCATCGTCATCAAAAGAATATTCTTCTCTGGGGCGAGGTATTCTTGATTGTTGAGTTGTAGAGGCAGGAGTTTGAACATTCGATGCATCTTTGCTCTGAAGATTAACTTCTAGAGTTTCTTTTTCCTTGCGAGCATTATTTTTATTGTTAGCACCTTGTCCTGTTTCTTTAGGAGTCATGTGCACTCCTAAACCTTTGAAGGTTTCAGCACTGATTTCTGCAGCTTTAGCACTGACTATGAAGGAAGGCCAATCTTGAAATTGAGTGGACCCTGTCCACATACTGATGATTGGCAACAAGTTTGATTTGCACGTGTCAATGGTAACAGCATCAGGAGTTCCAAGAGGCATCTTCAGAGCTTCTCTTCGAAACCGTTCAATGTATTCCTCTGTAGATTTATTATTTTTCTGCTTGATTCTAATAAGAGCAGACATAGTCATGTCATTAAGCCCTTCATAGAACCTTTCAAGAAACATCTGTTTGAAACTAGCAAATGAGGTAATACTCCCATCTGGGAGATTTCTATACCATTCATAAGCCTTTCCCTTGAGACATCCAATAAATACCCGAGTAAGGAGGGCATCACTTGGTTGTAATTGATCAGTCATTACTTCAAAGTGATTGATAAACTGACTTGGAGAAGTGGTTCCATCATAGAATGAGATAGTAGGAGGCTTGTATTTAGGAGGATATGATACTTGCTTCCATTCTATCGGATAAGGCTGCTTGATGCCTAACCTTTGTAAACCATCCTTCTGTTTGAATGCCTCGAATTGAGTTTTAAGATTTTTCAATTCTTCAGAGACAACTCCCGAAGATTGTGGAGTTGTGGCTTGTAGAGAATAGTTAGGAGGAGGAACAGCATTGTAAGCACTACCCCCAGCTCCAGAGAGACTAGGATTTGGTTGAGCAGGTCCAGGAGTATTGGATTGTACTGCTGGAGGAACTTGTACTGGACTTATATCAGTATCAACTGGTATGGCATCTGATACAGTCTGTCGATTTTGCAACTGAGCTGTCATGAGTTCATACATTGACTTCATTGTGTCAGTCATAGATTTCATTTGCTGTTCCAAAGAAGCAATTCTTTGATCTTGAGGAGTCAGGGAAGAAGAGGGTTCATCAGTATTCCCATCAACCATGTAAGTCGTGACTGTATGAGGGATTATTGATGAACTAGTAGATGTTGTATGCTCTGAATCATTGCTTCGTGTATCAAAGTCAACTATATGAGAATTACCCCCAGTAGGAAGAGGTGGGAAGTTAGATTCTCCAAGAAATTCAGAATCAATTTCAGGGATCAAATTTCTTTGACTAGAAGCCAGGACTCTTGCTCTGGTGTTTTTATATACTCCATCTGGACTATCAACTCTACCTCCGGTGTCCCGAGAAGTCATGTTGACAGAGGCAAACAAAGGCTCATCTTCATCAGGCATAGGTTTATACTGAATCCTATTAAAGACAGACTGTCGTTTATTTTGACATCTGCATTGCATTGTGACTCTTGGCTGGAAGTTACATTCAGTATGATCACCATGGTCTTGAACTGTTGATTCACATCTGCACTGAATTATGACTCTTGGATGGAAGTCACATTCAGCATGTTCCTTTGATATAGAAATACTCCTTCTCTTCTGTTGAAGATATTCCCGTAAATCTATTTGTGAAGATTGAGGAATATACTTTCTGTTCTTGGGTCTTGATGGCTCTTGATTATACAAAAAGTGATTAATGTGAGCCACATAATTTCTTGCATACTCTGCATCTGGATCTTTTATCTTCATATCCAATTGGTATGGTTTCTTAACACCAGAAGTGCTGAGTTTTGTTCTTAAATCAGTGGAAGATAACATATTAATTTTGGAAACATGGAGTTTTCCTTCCATTGATCTGGATATTTGCAGAGAAGGAAGAGTTAAACCACTCCCTTGATTAGGAGTTGGTAACAGACCCTCTTTAATGGACAGATTCTGTGCCCAATTTGAAGAAATCAAAGAAGAAGACATTAAGGAATGTTTCTTCTTAGACTCATTCAGATGTTGAGACATAGAATGTCCAGAAGGAAGAGTAGTCAAAAGACCATCTCCTTTCCTTTGACTAACAAAAGTATCAGTCAAAGCTGTTCCTGGAGTAAAAACTACAGGAGCAGAAGAAACAACTAAAGAGTTATTCCTTTTCGAAGGGATTTTGTGTGGAAGACCACCCCCAGTTCTAGTAGAACTCGGTGAAGAAGAAGAAATAACTAAGGAGTTATTCTTCTCTGATGAAATACACGCTGAAACAGACTTGGTTAAAGAACCAGAGCTGTTAGCGTGACTTTTGATTTTAGAATTACACGCTGAAACAGATTTGGCTAAGGAGCCAATACTGTCAGCGTGACTTTTGAATGTGGGGTTGCACACTGGAATAGATTTGGCTAAGGAGCCAGTACTATCAGCGTGACTTTTAGAGTTGAATTTGCACACTGGAACAGATTTGGCTAAAGAGCCAGTACTGTCAGCGTGACTTTTAGAATTGAATTTGCAAACTGAAACAGATTCGGCTAAAGAGCCAGTACTGTCAGCGTGACTTTTAGAATTGAATTTGCACGCTGGAACAGATTCGGCTAAGGAGCCAGTACTGTCAACGTGACTTTTAGTTACTGTCATCTTCGAGCGCACAAGAGTGTGCATGCTTGCAATGGAGTTCTTGCCAGTGTTAGGAGTAGACACTGTGGCAGAGACTTCACCATGGACTGCCAACTGATTCTTAGGGACATAGACAGAGTGTCCCTTCGACTTGGCAGTGATAATGGAGGCTGGAATGGGCTTGCCACCCTTAGCCCGCTGCATTTCTTCATAGGCGAGTTGATCGAATTTGATCGTCATCACCTTCTTCGTCGAGCCGATAGACGAAGTATCGCATTGAGTTGTTTCCATCTCAGAAGAGGAGATGGTTTTCTCCAGCAGAGTCGCCAATTTGTTTTCTATAAATAAATTCACTTTATTTATTTTGTATCTGAGAAAATTACAACTGTAGGAATCCGATCTAGAAGACGATCGCTTTATCCTTTGGACTATGCGAAGAAGAAAAGCTCTCAAAATTTTGACAGTAGATATCAATGTATCTGTACAATGAATAAAAAAAGAACTCTATTTATAGAGTCAAAACAGTAACTGAAAAGATAACTACCTCACCACTAGTGCATTTGAAAAGTCACGTAGACTCTAAATACACGCAGGGTTAGTAAGTAGTTACTGGACGTGGCCCGTAACTGTTGGACACATGGCATTAGTGCATGGGTCGTGTGCAAGTTACTGGGCACGCGAGAGAGAGATCGGTGGCATGGCTGCCACGTACTCCAGTTGAAATGAAATCCACGTTGTCTTGCTGAAGGCAAAAAATCCACGCAGTTTCGTTGACGCAGACTCGTTGAAGGCGAAATCTACGCAAGCTTTGAAGAAGAATACTTTAGAATTTACGCATGCTTTGAGAAGAATAACTCAAAAATCCACGCAAACTTGAGGAAGGAGAAGGTTCAGAATCCACGCAAACCGCCAGCTGTCTTGATTTGGCACGCTTCGTCTGACACAAAATCTCTGACATTGATTATATTTGTCAGCCGCATTAAATGAAGATAAGACCCAAAGTCACGCCAACTTGGTGAAGAGTGAGTCTTGCTAAGGAAGATTTCAAAAATCACGCAAAAGACGGCGATGATCTCTCGAATTCTGTGCATACGTGGCATACGAGGAGACGTTTCTCGACTGCTGTGTTGTCAGTCATTATGATTCTGACGTATGGCTGAGCTGTCTCTGCGTGACTTCTAAAGAAGATGGCCAGGCAGAACTTAGCGTATCTTTTGTGCTGCTTCTTGGATCACTCTGTGTGACTTGTTCTGATCAACTCAGCGTGACTTTCATTTTTGAGGCCTACACCAACATGAACCATTTTTTTCACGCTCACTCTGACTAGACTTGTTGGCGTGACTTTTAGCCTTAGCTTAGACTTGCTGGCGTGACTTTTAACCAGGGTGTTTTTATTTGTCTTATAATTATTTATTTAATGATGGCACGATAATTCTTCTATTATATCCTTACGCCTTTTGCGCAAATTTCTTGATAAATCATAACATGTTAATATTGTACATATGGATTGTTATGTGGAATGTGTCATGTGTCTTGATTGATCCATGGATACCCAGATTGGCTGGAACTTAACCCTGAGAAGTTACAGAGTTGACCCCGTGTAATACAAATTGACTTTCATGCCTTGATACCTTTAATAATAATGGTTATCTTTACTAAAATTTATCATGCGTTCCTAGTTGGAACTAAGAGACTGGCTAGTCGTCTTATTGAATGAAATGAATGAGACACGTTCATGTAATGAACTATTGTACTCGATTAGTCAATCCCGAATATTGGCATACAGGCACATGCAGGTTTCAAATTATTTATTTATCTATTTTACAAAAACAGCATGTGTACTTTATGGTCAAGGCATGATTGCTCCGTGGTTAGACTTGATTGTTGCATCACGCTATGTAAAACCTACAACCTAGCCGCACGGGTATCGTTGTAGAGTTGCGCATATCGTACCCCGTACAAAAGTACTCATTTGAACGACCATGATCTACGGCATGGAACTTCACTCAACGTAGAGACTATTAAGTTAAATAAAATAATAATGGCATGGAGAGAATGGATTTCCGAGTTCTTACATGGCAGCCCCCTTGGGACTATTAAGTGCCCGACGGGCCGGCTGGTTCCCACAGATACGGTAAATCTGTCACACGGGCAGGGAACGGTATCTGCTTATATTATTGTACATGCTATAACGACGGGCGTCCCGCTGGGACTCGTCTAACTACATGATTGGCACAATTGATTGATTGGATAGACTAGCCTTGCTTGCACATAGTAAGAACTGAGGAATCCTTAATTTGTATTATTCCAGGATAACTTGGGACTCACAATAGCAAGCCGTAGTAGTTGATTGGCCGTTCAAGATGATTTGTTTGTGTACTATACCTACTCTGTTGCCTAACTGAGATGATCAGAATGTCAGGACATGACGGGCTAACTTCTGTCCTTGTTTGGTTGGGAGGTTGGTTCGAAGTGTCGTGATGTTATGTGAATCCTAGTGGGAAGCAGAGATCTATTACTATATTCTCTTACTTACTGGTTTAGTCCTTCATATCGTGCTCCCTTGTGGTACTTGCTATTAGAGGTCTAACCTCTCTGGTTTTGCATGGCCAGATTTAGAGCCGGTCCCCGAGGACTCAGCTTACTTCTACCACCAGGATGGTCAATACTAGGGGAATGATCGCAGGAGGACTCGAGTGGGTTTCCTTACTTCACCGCTCGTTTTGTCATTTACTCTATACTTGGCCGTTTGGCACCGACATGTTAGTCGGATTGTCTTGTATTTACTTTTGCATAATTGTAAATAAGTCAGACTGCAGCTGATAACAATTATGTACATGTTACTATACCATCTGGCTATGTTTTGTAAAGCCAGATCTCCAGAATATTTTGACTGAGCGTTTGGGACGCCTTACTGCTTTATCTTACATGTTCTTTATTTCTGCTTCTTGCTTTGAATGATTGAGACAATAGATGTGAAATGACCATAGTAAGACTTTTATGTAGTATGCACCCCCTCGTCTGGTTAGACAGCATTGATCGTATTATACGGTATTCATCTACCCGTAATACGTAGCTGGCTGAGTCATTCCCCTGCTCTCCATTATTCTGGTTCTGGGGCGTGACACAGCCCAATCTCCCTAAGCTCAACTTTGAACCTTGAAAGCACCCAAGTGGTCAACTCGTCCCACCTCGGAATGTCGTGACACCAACCTTCGACTCTAAAGCTACCTGTCGGATACATGACCTTCGCTGTCAGCATCCGATTTGCAAAGGTCGGGGCAATGAAGGGAAACGTGTCGCTTGGGACTTCACTGTAGAGGCTCCCGGGACGCAAGGCTCGGTAACTGAACGAGGAACCGGCTCGTGAAGCAGCTAAGGTATCTCGCTGGTTCGAGGTGGCGTCGATCGAAAGGGTACCTCCCTAGGCCCCTCCTTGAGAAGGAGTAAGTTCCCAACCCATCCTTCTCTTCGAAGCTAAACGATAAAAGGCCGTCAGCGGCAACTGGCGGTCAACCTGCCGCATGTATAGAACCATGCCTTTGGCAGAAAAGAACCAGCCTTCTTTGATCTTCAGTATCTTCGCTTCAGAAGAGACTAGTCAGTCGCCAAACAGAAAGGCAGATTTTAAGAAAGTCACATCTTCAGATTCAGCAGACTTCAGTTTACCATTCTCCATCATACTCTGGAGGAAAAGCGGCAACTGGTTCTGGATTTGTAGCATTCTCTCCCGGGGTTGGTTCTGTAAGATAGCATCCTTTGCAGGGTTGATCACCGCCTCATCAAAATCAACTCCCATTTGGCAAAGAGAAGCGTCCAGGAGGACCTCATTCAACAAAGGGATCGTCATCGACACTGGCACAACAAAAGTGGAAGTCAGACAAAAAGACAAAAGGTGTCAAATAGATTGGCGCATCATCAGGGTGTAAACCCATGTGCTCAGCATTGGAGCTTCGGCGCATCATCAAGGCGTGAGCCCATGCGCGTCAGCGAAGGCTTCGGCGCATCATCAGGGTATAAAACCCATGCGCCTCAGCGATTGTCCATACGCGTTGGCAGCTTTGAGTTAGGGCACAGTATGGCCCAAAACTTGTATGAAAGAGACGATACCCACCCGACACCTCGGGACGAACGTCGACTGGAGTCGCAAGGGTGATAGGTGCATCCTCGTCGACGAACTCCTTCGCTTTCTCCTTTCCCTTGCTAGCACCGCCGCGAGGAGTCTTAGGAGCCATTCTCTCAGAGAGGAAGAAGTTAGGGTTTTGAAGAAGAACTCTAAAGAAGGCAAAGGCACAGAGCAGAAGAACTCTCTCTCTCTCCATCTCTCACCTATTTATAGGCCGTGGTCGCACGCGTGAACCGATGACGAGTGATATCAGCCATCGCCTCGGGTTCTGTGAAGAGATAACAGCAAATACAACCAAAAGATCATCATTAATCTTTTCGGTTACCAAGGCATCATCATATGCATTAACTGAGAGGAGCATGCGCCCGAACAGGCATGCGCCCAACAACCATGCGCCCTGATCGCCATGCTTCTTATTCAAAGTATTCCAAAACTTATTCAAAAGTTTTGAAAACTTTGAAGGGGGTCTTGTAGAAGCATGGAATTTCACAACCAGAAAGCCCATGCGCCAGACACTACATGCGCCAGAACTCGGACAGAACACTTCACAGCAAAGTCAATAAGTATAGACATTTGAAGAAGGACTTTTTATTTATATACAAAAGTCTATTACATGTCTAGAAAAGGTTGTACAAAGGAGAATTTCTACAAAGGAAAGATCCTAAGTCTACAGCCAGCGGCCACCATGCGCCTCCAGATAGGCGTAGCAGTCACCATACGCCGCCAGTTAGGCGCAGCAGATACCATGCGCCTCCAACCAGGCACATCCCACCATCTCTTCAGCAGCTCAGTTATGTGCATCCAGCTCAGTTATGTGCATCCCTTCAGCAGCCCAGTTATGTGCCGCTCTTCCAGCCAGGCTCACCTGATAAGTGCTTCGATTAAATAAAGCATTTAACCCTCTGACTGGAACCAAGGAAGAGAAGAGCACCGCAAGTCTGTGGCCAGGGGAGGCTTCGAAAGAGCCTCCAAAGACCAAGGAAGACCGTAATCGAAATACGGCTAAAGGAGCAGCTTTCAACACAACCAGAGTGGACGACACCCACTTTGAAGGAAGAAAGAGCCTAGCACCGCCATTCCGATCTACGGCCCTTCCAGAACAACGGAGACGAGGCCCGAGCATCTCCATCTTTGGATGCAACAGGCACCTTCCGCCTGCCTCAGAAGCCCTCGACTCCGTCTTTTGGATGTAACAGTCACCTTCAAGTGCATCAACGACGACATGGCATCTCATCTTCACCCTCGGGAACACTTCGTCAACAGAATGCACCCGAATACCCAAGTTCATGTCGGAAGTACGTGAGGGAACGAGAAGCAAACCTTCCCTCCATGCCACTATTTATAGGCCGGGCAGATCAAACCCACGCGCCAAGTGGATGGCTCTCCGAATTCCGTACAATGAACTCACATTAAATGGATGAACCGGACGCCTCGACTTCAGCCAAACGGCTATTTAAAAGCACTCGAGAAGCGAAACAGCCGCATCATTAAAGACGTGTCAGATGCGCCGGCTGGACAGCGCATCACACCCCTTCAAACACCATGCGCCCCCACAGATGTGCCCTGTACCGAGCGCATCACAGAGGATGCGCCCCCATATGTCCCCATACGCCTAGTGGAACGTCAACCAACACGCCCACTCAGTTGTCCATCGAATGTCACCAACATTAAATGCTGAACTGACAGAGTTGGCAGCACGCCTCCCCAAGCCTGAACGGTTGACAGTTTTTGCAGAAAATGAAGCATCGACAACGTCAGCATCATCATGACTTTACCCCGACGGCTACTGCCACGTGGCCACCCAATCACCCGCATGCGCCTCTGCAGCCATGCGCCCAAATCTGCATACGCCTCAAAAGCCATGCGCTTCAGACTGCTCTCTGATCCCAAAAGACAGAAGGAAAGTCGCCTGCATGCGCCTCAAAAACCATGCGCCCCGAACGGTTTGTAACTCCTAAAGGTTATGAACCGCAGCCTCCTCCTGCGTCCAATCCAAGGCGCAGCTCACCAGATCACTTCCCCCACCAAATCCGAGATCTCCGAGCCATGGGTTGATGACACGTGTCCTTTGACTCAACTCATCCAAGATTTTAGCAACAGAAAAATCTTCTCCTCTGCTACGTACTGGCTCACAACAGCAGTATGAAGAATTCAATCTCTCGAGTAGGGCGCGTCATCCATGCGCCTCCATCAGCAATCTCCACGTGGCATCCCCACGTACCGGCGCATCCTACATATGCGCGCATGAGCAGCCAACCTGCCCAGTTATAAATAGAGGGATCATTTCCTTCTCATGAGGGGACAACCCACAGAATCCACAACGAACATACAGAGAATCACCAGAGAGACAGAGACAGACACTCAACGTCTTCCTCCTCTCGGCAAGCTCTAGCACCCAGAGCAATCTACACCTTCAGAGAACCGATAACCGTCGTCAGTCCGTCAACGGAGTCAATGCATTACCACTCGCTCCATTGGCACTAAGGACCCAGATTAAACAAAAGTGTACTCCTAGGACTACATCTAAGTCCTATATTGTAATACTGTTCTGTTTGTGTTAAAGTTTTCAATCAAACAATTTTAATGGCAAACAAAACCAAAATATGATATCCACCTGAAGTGTAGAGTCGGGGGAGAAGAACTTTTCTACCCTCTCCCTCTCTCGCGCTATCAATGTCACAACTTTTCTACCTCAACTTCTGATCAAGCATCTTTCTTCTCCTCTCCTCCACCATGGCTCTAAACCCATTTGCTCCTCCCTACTTTCCTTCTTCTTATTTGACTCTCTCAGCCACATATGATATCCAGCTCAAGTGTAGAGTCGGGGGAGAAGAAGTAGACAGGAAGAGGAGGGGGAAGCAGCACAGCCGGCGGCATGACCCGGAGGAAGTACAGAGGTTTTCTTCAACATACGTAGGAGAACTATAAGGATATATCTTTTCACAATATATCACCTTGTCAAAGACCCTTAATGTGACAACCATGTTACCGCGGTGTCGGAAGACTAACATGTCATAATTTTATAAGCCATGTGTTTTGACATAATCCTCCAACCAGATTTCAGTTCTATGTAATAATGCAAGATTACGACATAGGAGGAAAGAGTTAGGAGGATTATGTCAAAACACACGGCTTAGAAAATTATGACATGTTAGTCTTCCGACACCGCGGTAACATGGTTGTCACATTAAGGTTCTTTGACAAGATGACATATTGTGAAAAGATATATCCTTATAGTTCTTCTACGTATGTTGAAGAAAACCTCTGTACTTCCTCCGGGTCATGCCGCCAGCTGTGCTGCTTCCCCTCCTCTTCCTGTCCACTTCTTCTCCCCCGACTCTACACTTGAGCTGGATATCATATGTGCCTGAGAGAGTCAAATAAGAAGAATGGAAGTAGGGAGAAGCAGATGGGTCCATAGCCATGGTGGAGGAGAGGAGAAGGCAAAACTGAATCAACATTGTCTTCCGGATCGTCCTCATCAAGGCATAACGGGCTGCTCAACGTGCCCAGCTTCTTCAACTTCTCGCTGGCTGCAGAGTCGAAATGGGAACGGGTCCTCTTTGTCGGCCCGGAGCTCTGACTCGCACTCGTCGCCGCGCTACCAGTTTTCTCTCCTCCTCTGACACGGGTCATAAGAGAAGAAATTTTGTACCTCTTCTTCACAGACGAGGAGGCTCGAGTACAAGACGACAATGATGTTTATGTGAAGAAGAGGTACAAAATTTCTTTTCTTATGACCCGCGTCAGAGGAGGAGAGGAAACCAGTAGCGCGGCGACGAGTGCGAGTCAGAGCTCCGGGCCGACAAAGAGGACCCGTTTCCATTTCGACTCTGCAGCCAGCGAGAAGTTGAAGAAGCTGGGCACGCTGAGCAGCCCGTTATGCCTTGATGAGGATGATCCGGAAGACAATGCTGATTCAGTTTTGCCTTCCTTGGATGGTATTGATTCTGTAGATCCGTGTATAAAAGAGGAAGAGATTGGGAGTAGAGTGGACCCGGAGGAAAATGAGAGATTGGAAGCTGGGTCAATATCCAAGAAGCGAAAGAGAGTCGAGGATTCTGATAGGTTGTCGTATCATCATTGCCGAGGGATGAGGGTCGAAGGACAGTCAACTTTTTCTACGGCTACATAATTTCTGCCTCGCCAGTCGAATGGCTGTAGGGACTATGTCCTGATCACCATGTCGTACCGTAGATTAATGTAAATAGAGCTGGAGCCAAAATACAAAATACAGAAACCAAAATACAAAATACAGAAACCAAAATACAAAATATAGAATCCAAAATAGGACCCTCTGTGAGAACGGATGGCTCAGAACACAACCCAACCGGAGAGGATACTCTGAGAGATCCATCTGAGAGGGACGTATATTCTGAGAGATCACCTTTACAAGAATTATATCAGTAGTAGGATCGAGTGTTGGAGGAGATATTATCAAAGTATACGTTTTACTCAGATGGGTCTCTCACCGTTACTATTTTTTCCTGACAGCATGGTGGATGTGCTCCGTCCACAGATTCTTGCTCCGAGCCAAAACTTTGTCCCGGAGCTCAAGTGGACATCCTTGGTGTAGAGATCGAGTGAGAGGTTCCGGACAGCATGGTGGTCTCCTTTGTTAAAGTATCCGTGCTCGTCCCACAACCAATGTGGGATGAGCACGGATACTTTAACAAAGGAGGCCACCATGCTGTCAGGAACCTCTCACTCGAGCTCTACACCAAAGATGTCCACTTGAGCTCCGGAACAAAGTTTTGGCTCGGAGCAAGAATCTGTGGACGGAGCACATCCACCATACTGTCAGGAAAAATTAGTAACGGTGAGAGACCCATCTGAGTAGGACGTATACTTTGATAATATCTCCTCCAACACTCGATCCCACTACTGATATAATTCTTGTAAAGGTGATCTCTGAGAGTATACGTCCCTCTCAGATGGATCTCTCAGATTATCCTCTCCGGTTGGGTTATCGTATCATCATTGCCGAGGGATGAGGGTCGGAGGACAGTCGACTTTATCTTCGGATACATAGTTTCTGCCTCGCCAGTCGAATGGCTGCAGGGACTATGTCCTGATCACCATGTCGTAGTCCAATATAATCTAGAGATTGACATAGTACTAATTCATATATGTAGTCCAATACAAATAGTCTAATACAAAAACAACCTAATACAAATAGTCCAATACAAATAAGTACTAATAGCTAATGAGAACCACGCTGCTCACGCAAACGCTCAGTGATACGTTCACACAACCACCTCGAAAAAGCGAGATTTTTGGCGCGAGGAGAGCTGTCGTCGCTTGCAAGGATTGCATGAAGAGTCCTCTCGGTCTCACTAGCTACCGGTGCTGGATGAATAGAACTTCCGGTCTCACTAGCAACCGGTGCCACTTCCTCCTTAACTGTAGGAGGAGCCACCTCAGCATTCACCGTTTCCCTTAAACGACGTGCCGCTCCTCGGGTCATGGGTGCCATCTGGTAAGCAAGCTAATATAATTGTAACATAAGCAAGCTAACTAAAGGAACCATCATATAATTTGAGTACATTTTCGAAAGCAGATAAAGTACAATAAATTCGATTTTTTGCCAAGTAGCAGAACGGATAGCTCAGAACACAACCCTAAAATTCATTCTAGCATACATTAGTGTGAATCATCTATGTTCTGTACATATGGTGTAGTATATATTCTTATCGTATGTAGTATCTGAAGAATGTAACAGAATCAAGATGAACAAACATAATGTAATACTAAGACGTCATCTACTACTATATATATAAGATATAGTGATAGGTTGTCGTATCATCATTGTCGAGGGATGAGGGTCGGAGGACAGTCAACTTTATCTACGGCTACATAGTTTTTTGCCTCGCCAGTCGAATGGCTGCAGGGACTATGTCCTGATCACGATGTCATACCGTAGATTTAGGATTTAAAATATGGTATTCAGGTCAACTTAATTCGGTCAAAGGGTACTGAACAGAAAGTCTAATTATCCCATATTTCAGTAATGTCAGTGAGCTAAATCATACTCAACTGTCGAGAATACTTAGGAAAAAACTCATTCACAGGATTAGTGTATCCATCCTTCGTGACATAGCTGAAATTTTATAGGGCTCGATAATAATTATTAGTCAATTTATTCATTATTTCAAAACCCTGAAAATGCCTAAAAAAACTCCCAGTATCAGTAAATAGGGCTCGAACCCTAAATTAGAATTCGAATCCACCCAAAACATCAAATTGACAGTTAATATGCCCAAAAAAACAAGATTTTTCAGTATATAGGTGTCACACTGTGAATCTCGTGTCCACACAGTGGGACACGACGTGTCCAAACCAACAAAATAGGTGTCACACGAACTAGAAGCGAGTCCACGCTCTCGTATCCCCCGCAGCGAGTCCACTGTCAGTCTCGTGTCCCCCGCAGCGAGTCCACGCTCTCGTGGACACGAACTAGAAGTGAGAGAGAGAGAGCTAGAAGACGAGAAGAAACTGGGGAGGAGCTACCAGAGGAAGGAGGAGGAGGAGAAGGAGGAGCTACCTGAGGAAGGAGGAGGAGAAGGAGAAGGAGGAGGCCGGAGGAGGGAGATCGCCAGAGGAGCGCCACGGAGGAGGAGGGAAATTGCCGGAGGAGCGTCGCGGAGGAAAAGCGCGCCCAAATTTGGGAGAAAAAATTGTGAAATGATCGAAAAGGAAACCCTCGCTGGCTATATGAAACGTTTAGCGACGTCCGCATAGGACGTCGCTAAACGTCGCTGATATATAATAAATAGAGACGCAACTTAAAATGCGTCGCAAAACGTCGCTATATCAGCGACGAGTACCGACGAACTTGCGACGCACTATCCTATTTAACAAAATATAGACGCTAGACGTCGCTATTAGTCGCTGTTGGCGACAAACAGCGACGTCTTTTATTAACGTCGCTAAAACCCCAAACATTAGCGACGAAATTTCACGGAGTCGCTAAATACGTCGCTGATTTGACTTATTTTGGTAGTGAGCACGCGCGTGCGCAGCAGCAACGCACAGTACAGCAGTCGCGCCCCTGATCGCGTGCCACTGCCCCCGCCGTGCGCCATCGCGTGGCTGGCCACCGACCGCCGTCGACACCCCCAAGACTCCAACGACCCTCCGGTGAGCCTTCCCTCGCTGTCCTCCTCCTCCCCGACGCGTGAAACACACGATTCATGCATTTTGCACGAAATCCCGACGTGACGCGTGCGGGATCGAAGTCAAAATCTCGTTTCGGGAGAGCAACTTCGTGCACGTTTTTCACAAATAGTCATAAGGCACGTTTTTCACAAATAGTGTAGGCTGAACATGACTCGGTCCGGCCCAACAATTTGGATAGCGGATCGTGACAGTGCTCTTCTGAGTAAAGGCACGTGGTTGTACACTATTTCACAAATAGTGGATTTCAATCCTAAGTTAGAGTTTTCAGGCCTGGACTAGTCCTCCACGAGGGAAACCAGGTTAAAACTGCTGTGTTTGCGTATGCTCTTCTGATCTTTATTTACTTCCTCATTTCTCTCTAATTTATTTACTATCTTGATAGTTGTTTTGTGAAGGGATATAGAGTTAATTTTTATTTGGTGATTATCGACACAAACTCTATTCACCCCCTCTAGAGTTGCCTACACGTTATTTCATAAACAACTCATCTCATCGACACGAGATTAATGGTTCAAGACTAGAGACTTGAGACTGGAGGCCAATGGCGTAAAGTCATGCTCTGATACCATTATGTCACGTCCCGATTCCGAAGAATCGATAGTCGTTTCCCGGGCGTGATGCCGTGCAAACCTAGATTGCGTTCGTACAAGGCATAGTCATAAGGTAATCCAAAACACAACATCTAAGAGTGAGAGTGCAGACAAATTGAACAACACATTAAGATAGAGAAACTTTGTATTTTATTTATAATAGACATCATTTACAGACTCTATTACAATCGTGTCGTGCGGGCTTTACAACATGAATCGATTACAAAAGAAGTGGCAATAAAATAGTCGTTCCATACATACATCCCTCATTTACAATAAAAGTATTCCAGCCACCTGGATGCGAGTGATGCCGAGACATGTTCCTTGGACTTGCGAAGAGTCTTCAAATGTTTAGCGACGGGGTCTTCGACGCGCGGTCGAAGCTTCAAACGCACGAACTTCGCCAAGCTAGTTGGCACGCTCTTCCTTATTCCTGGCACCTACAAAGAGTGAGGGTCAGTACGATCACATGTACTGGAGAGTGGCTAATTAAACCCAAGCTTTGTATTTGGTTCAAGCAGTTTTATAAAACATGTTAACTATTTTTGTGATCTTTCTAACCATCCTGATTGATTTGTATGTTAACATGTTTTGAGGCAAGTATATAAAATTGTATTCATTAAGCAGTTATCATAATCATCCGTGTCACGTGCATTAGTTCAAGTAGTGAAAGGGGTGTGAAGGTCACTGGCAATGTCAAGCCATCGTGGACTATAGCTGGGTTAGACGGCGACCCTTTTACGGCGGGTAGCGAGCCCTGTGCGAAAGTTCCCGAATCACCCACGCCGATTAATGGCTGGCGCTTGCTATACTCGTTCCTTTCGGATCGAATCGGTTCCTTGGCCTAGGTAACCGTTCGAGAAAACTACACCTTATGCATAAGTTGTCTAATGACCGTTTTTGCAGATTCATGAAATATTCTATCTTTTTACTAGAACCTTTAACTTTATCTTTTGGTGTGAAACTGACCATTTTCTTTGAACTTAGTCATTTATGCACTTTAGTCGTATCATTGCGATAAACATTAATCGTTTTATCCTTTGGTTTGCATAGGCTAAAAGTAGGCATCAGTTTTTCATGTAAGCAGTTCGATTGCAAGTGTTTCGTGAAGAATCGTGCCATAATTTCATTGATTCTACACTATGGCGACAAGCATTATTTTTGTGTTTTATATTTGATTCTGAAACAGAGGGTTGAGGCGAAGAAGGTCAGCCACTCACCTTAGTCTTTGCTTCATGTGAGGGACTGGTTGGCTACGCTTAGACGTCGCATACGCGATCACCTGCAATCGTATAAGCAACTGATTAGAACACTGCACTATGGGACTTGATTCCGAAGAAGCATTTCCATAACGAGAAAATGATCTTAATTCAATCGTTCTTGTTCGACCGATTCAACCGATCCCGATCTATCAGTCCCGACTGAATTGGTAGCGACAGTGTTCCTTTCTCGCGCATCCCGTGGACGAAAACGGGGTACGATGTAGGGACGGGACACTCCACCCAGATCCTCGAATCTCCCGGCTTCGACTACGTCAACGTATCCGAGGTCCTCACTCCCGCCAACGAGGCCCACCACATCAATAAGCACAACTTCTGCATCCCCTTCGTCTGCAGCTACCACGACCTCATCAAGGCCCTTCGTCGCATCCGCGACCTCGACCAGTATATATATATATATATATATATATATATATATATATATATATATATATATATATATATATATATATTTTTTTTTTTACCTCGACCAGTATATATATATATATATATATATATATATATATATATATATATATATATATATATATATATATATATATATATATATATATATATATATATAGCAAATGACCTCTAGTCTAGTGGTTAAGAGAGATGCATGCGGTCCCAGTGGTCGGGAGTTCGAGTCCCAGTGGAGACTAGTTCGCCACAATTACCCATTGCTTCAAATATATATATATATATATATATATATATATATATATATATATATATATATATATAAGTACCACGAATATAACAATTAAATATATATATATATATATATATATATATATATAAAAGTACCACGAATATAACAATTTGATTTTGTTACTTCTTACAACAAATGTTATTAAACTAGTATTATGGTTATTTGTATGTGATATTATCGTCGCAACACTCGGAGTTTACTTGCAATAATCCAAACATGGAGGGGAAAAAGACCCACAATATTGGTTATGTTAACTCCAATATTTGCAGAAACTAAACACGCTCCCAAAGTCATAACCTACGTGCATATAAATCTAGCAATTTAGCTAGCCGTACCCTTTTTTTCCTCTCAATAAGTGAGTCAATGAAATGGCAATGGCTAGCTCTTTCAAATTGACTATGATTGAAGTATTTGAACCTAGAGATTCTCGCAATGGTTGTGACTGAGAATGTGTAGAGTGACTCAAATTTCTAGTTGGAATCGTGTCTCATAGGCTTGCATAAACAATAGTCGTCAAAGGGAAGCGGGAAAAAGACTAGATTCACTCCTCCGACTGACTATAGAGTCCAAGCATGCAATTATTTGGCTTCACAATTGTCTAAATTTCATTTGTGACAGCTACCTGTCCGTCTCTTTATTGTATGCTACTCCTCATAATAATAAGCGACTAAAAGTCTTCCATGTTTGGCATGTAGATTGTAGTGTTACTGACAAATTATTGACGAACATCAAAATTGGACTAAATTATTCTAGTGGTATCCCACTTATAATATTTGGACATTTTCGTTATCTTGAAATTTTGTTACTCAATTTTCGTATCCCAATTTTATAAACATCAAAATTTAATTGCAAAAAAGAGTTCGTCGTGAGCAGAATATTATTGTTATTCATTTCATTACAAAAACCAACACAACATCAGAATAAACACAACTATTAAGGACCCAAAAAATTGACGAAATATGTTCTAAAAGAACAATTTATGACATTGGAATGCCAAAAATGTCCAAAAGCTATAATTATATTATCATAAGAATAATTTAGCCTCAAAATTGTATTGAATTTACATTTCATAGATAATTTAGAAACGCACGTCTTAGTATAGATTTATTCTCGTAATTACAGCCCACCTTGATCAACAACCACCACCGAAAAAACAATCCAGTCGCAATGGGGCCAATTATTGGTCATGATGAGGAAGCCTAAGAAGGGCTCCAAAAGTAAGGCCATGAATAAAAAGGCCACATACGTTTAACTATTTATTCTTAATGGTTTTGAGTGGAGGCAACACCTTGGAGATGCCTTTTGCGACTTGTTTGCAAGCTTTAATATGAGACTATTTTGTTGTACAAAAGTGTATGAAAATATAAAAGTGAAAAAAATAAAGTTTGCGTACACGATGTGTACGTAAAATATTTTGTGTTTCCAAAAGTTGTTTGGCTAGCGAAATTGAAAAATATGCAAGTGGAGGAAAAAGAAGTTTCGTTGTTTTGATGGTCGTTAAAAGTTGGAAAAAAAAATTCGTTGTTTGGATGGCTGTGGAAAGTGAAAAAGTATGAATGAATAGTAAAAATTAATAGGAATGTGAAAAAGTGAGATAAATAGTACTTGTATGGGAGTTTCATGAAGAGTTTCCTAAAAAAGAATGTAGGTATGTGAAAAGTGGAGGAAAAGAGTGAAGACATGAAACTGCATTCCATCACATCTAGCAAATTCTACTTTCTTCCCATACTTACCAAATGGCTGAACTCTTCCTACTTCAGCTAAAAAGTGGTAAATCCACCACTTTCACATGAGTTTCATGCAACCAAACACACCCTATATGTACCCATGGCCGGTTTTAAGAGAGTGCAATGGGTGCGATCGCACTAGGCCTCCCGAATTCGTTGGCCTCCAAAAATTTGTATATGTATATATATTATGTATACTAAACTAAATAATGGATAAATAATTTTAAAAAAGTATATGTATATTTATTATGTATACTATAATACTAAACTAACTTATGAATAGATAATTTATAAATTCTCTGGTCTCCCTTATGTATACTAAGATAATCAATGTGAAAATTCTAACTAAGGCTATATATGTTTCCAATTAACGAATCAATTAACTAAGACTTTTACTATTTCCAATTAAAGAAACAAGTCACATATTCTCTCAATTCCATTCAATTCATATTCGAAATCAATAGGAAATCCTAACACTGAACAAGAAATCTTACGACTTATAAGATTCAAATAAAATCTTATGTATCTCTGACTCTATCGACATCCTGTCTCTTGACCCTTTCTTGTATATATATAGTAAATCATGCTATTGCGTCACTCAAAAGAAGGTTCGAACAATATCAAAACTATGAGAATATTTTTAATTTTTTGTTCATTTCAGAGAAATTGAATTCATTAGAAAGAGATGGTTTAAAAGCTTGTTGCAGTCTTCTAGAAAGCACTTTGAGACATGATGACTGCTCTGATATGTAGATAAATTGTTTGAGGACCTAGAAACTTCACGAAATCTTCTACCAAAATACATCAAAAAACTTGAAATATTAAATTTAAAAAAAATTAATTCTCTTCCTATAAAATTCTATTGACAATTCCAGTGACTTGCATCTGCAAAAAAGAGTTTTTTCAAGTTGAAGTTATTGAAATCGTACATTCAATCAGTCATGTCACAAGAAAGATTAAATGAGCTAGCTCTATAATTTCCATTGAAAACGAGTTCTTTAAAGATGTTGATTATGAACGGTTAATTGATAATTTGTAGCTAGGAATGCTGGGTAATTGTTCTTAATGTGAATATGGCAAAAGATGCTTGTTGTTTAGCTTTATTTTATCTCTTTTAGTCGAATACTATTTCAATTAAAACATATTCTAGTTGAATGATTTTTCTACTTGATCTTAAGTATGGATAATTTAATTTCTGAAAAAAATTATTAAGAATTTTTTTATATATTAGAATAGGCCTCCATTTATTTTTTGCACTGGGTCCAGTCGTCTTGGATGAATCTCAGCTCTGGCCCTGTATGTACCAATCTTTCTTTTGAGTACTCTAGAGAAGACTACGTATTTAATATATATATATATATATATATATATATATATATATATATATATATATAAAATAGGAAAACTTGGATGGTGAAAATTTTGAATTTCGAAAATACCCTTGTATATCTATACTAATTAAAAACTGTTCATTAATTTTAATAAAGACAACTTAATAATTAAGAAGACTACCCTTTGGTCTTCCTAAAGAGTCTTCCTAAGTTAATTAAAATACGTGCAAGGCGCGTGCACATATGCTAGTATATATAATAGGAAAACTTAGATGGTGAAACTTTTGAATTCTGAAAATACCCTTACATACTTATACTAATCTACTATATAATCTATTCTACTATATAATAAGAAAATTTAGATGGTGAAACTTTCGAATTCCGAAAATACCTTTACATACTGTTGGTGTTTTTGCCTTTGGACTAGAAAAGATAGTCCCACATCGGCTACACCAAATGGTGAGTATCTCAATATAATGCATTGCTTGTATTGAGGTGTGCACATGAGGTGTAGTGGGGCACAAGTTTGTGTCATGTGGAAGTATTTTCCTAGAAGGAAAAAGGATTAAATCCAACAAGGATGCAAGTTAATTTTTGTTGTGCGGACTCGGACTTGGACACGGACTCCAGGATGTCTCGTGCATGCACGGGAGTGTTCGGGGGTAGGCGTGGACTGGCACACTTCTATGATGATTGTGGGATGATCTAAAATATCAAACTCTATTTTTGAGTATTGGTATTTTAGTCCCACATCGGATAGGAGAAGAGGTGAAGTCTCAACTCCACTCTATAAATAGAGCCCCTTGGCCTCCTTTGAAAGATGTACCAAGAAGAGAGTTGAGGGAGTCTGTTAAGTCCAGGAAGCCCGTTCAAGTCTCAAATATTGACTTACGAGCGTTCCAGAAGTTCTTCGTGAACTTGCTGGTTCCTGGAAGTTGTTCGTGCTCGTGTGGGGCGAATAAAGCTTTGAGCAACGGTGGTTCATTCACCCCAGCATCTCATTCTCGCCTGTCATCGCTGCTGTTGCCTTTTACAGTAACTTCTTTTTAGAAACTCTACTGCCGATAGTTGCTTGCACAAAGTCTCTTTAGATTTTTTGTGTATTACGTAGAATCTTTTTAGATCCTCGTAATTCAGAATCCTCCAGGATCTCTGTTGCACATCTTCTTTAAGGTGCTACATTTGAAACGTTGTGTGTACAATTGTTTCAGTTTCAGACTTTTCTATCAAAAATTGTGCCTCGGTACTAATAATCTCAAAGCTTTATTGAGAAGATGGATAATTCTCGTGCTTCGCTCATCGATACCGGCTTTAACAAGTTGGAGAAATTCGATGGCGAACACTTCCAGATATGGAGACGAAAGGTCACTTTAAATTTTCAACTCGTGAATGTTGATCACGTGCTGTCAGAAGAAGAACCGATCGTTCCAACCACTGGATCTGCTGCGGCTGTGGCCGCTGCCACTACTAAAATATGATCTATTAGCGACGTAAGTTAGCGACGGCGTTAAATTACGTCGCTATATATAGAATTCAGCGACTCCTTTATATAAACATCGCAAAACGTCGCTATTCAGCGACGTTCAGCGACAGATATAAAATTACGTCGCTGAAGAGCGACGTTACGTCGCTGGATTATTAAAATATGTCGCCAGTTTACGACGTTTAGCGACGTCCTCATGTGACGTCGCTAAATTTTTACTTAGGGCACAGCGTTTCGTTTTTCCCACTCACTCGAAATTTCCAATTTTTCCTTCCCCCCCTCCGGCGATTCCTTCGGCGACCGCTTCCCCCCCCCCCCCCCGGCGACTCCCTCCCTCTCCGGCGACCCGTACCCCCCCGTCGACCTCCTCCTCCTCGAGCTCAGGTAAACCCTAACCTCCTCCTCCTCCTCCTCCTCCTCCTCCTCCTCCTCCTCCTCTCCCACGGACACACACACACACACGGACACACACGCACACACACACAGACACACACGCACACACACACACACACGGACACACACGCACACACACACACAGAGACACACACACACACGGACACACGGACACACACACAGATGGACACACACACACACACTGGACACACTGTGTCATGTTGTGGTGGACACGAGACACTATGTTGGACACGTACACATAGCCTAGATCCTTTACCAACCATTTATTTTCCATTTTAATATGTTTAATTAGGTGTACTCACATGCGAATTTTGCACAAGGCGAAGCTACTGTGTATATTGTATTGATGTAATAAGCTTTGGTACTTCAATTCTGGTTGAAACTCCACCTGTTATTAGCTTTCTTCATCAATGCTACTTGACTTGTTTGAAAGACAAGTGAGGGACATTTTTGCTTTTATATCCTCTTATTGATTTATATGGAATAAAGAACTGCCTCAATTCTTACAGCCAAGGATATTTACTGCTTATGTAACATCTTTAGTAGCACTCTCTCTTCTTGTGATGACAAACATTATGCATTTTCGTGCTTTGTTTATTGTGTTAGTTTTGAATTATTAATTCTACACATGGACTAAAATATGGGCATGTTGATATTTGAGTTGATTTTGGACTGAAATCTGGGCATGTTGGACCCTCAATATGGTGGCGTAATATTCTAGATCATAATATGATATATCATATACCGTAATGTGATATACGTTTACTACTTTGTATGTTTTCCTAAAATTACTATCTTTAGCTCTAGACCTGTTTCAGTTTTGATGCTCAATGGGTTCTTTTTTCCTCTTGAACTCTCAATATAGTTTCAAGGAGTCAACATTTCAATATACAATATGTCGGCCGATACTTTAAAATTATATGAAATAGTAGTCACCCCCAAGGTTGACTATTTTTACTGAAAGTCAAAGTAGAGTAAACATCTGACCTAGATTGGACTAAGAGTTGACAAAGTCAACTATAGGTCAACCCTTGACCTAGTTTGACCTTGTTTGACTTTGTTTGACTTAGCTTGACCTTGTTTGACTTTGTTGTCTTCATGTTTGTTAAATGACACCCAGATACTAGTTTTAGTTGTTTAAATGACACCCAGATACTAGTTTTAGTTTCAGTTTGCTTTGGTAACTCACTATTGCTCATTACTTGGTACTAGTTTTAGTTGATTGTGTTTTTTTAAGTCTAAACAAATGACACCCAGATATTACTTGTGTGTATGAGATAGCTTGAGTTGACTCTGGTCATTATTGGTACTTGAATTATAGGTTAGGCTTGTATAGCCTTGAATGGTGTGTGCTAGCTAGTATTGGGATACCAATAGCGATAAGGTAAAGGGTACCTTGGTAGGTCATGACTAGAAATAGGATATTTGACTTAGATTTGACCTTGTTTGACCAAGGTTGACTATTTGACCTAGTTTGACCTTGTTTGACTTTGTTTGACTTAGCTTGACCTTGTTTGACTTAGTTTGACCTAGTTTGACCTTGTTTGACTTTGTTTGACTTTGTTTTACTTAGCTTGACCTTGTTTGACTTAGTACAACCTAGTTTGACCTAGATTGCATATCATTGTTATTAGTAACTGTTCGCTACTAATGTGTGTCCCATAATAAGACATAATATACGAATTTGTGCCTGTTGGATAATGTGTGTCCATCTTTGCAGAATTATTTTCAAATGGATATGAATTACTACTTGCAGAATCGTTCATGGATGTACAATCGTCGTCCTGATGATATGTGTGGTGTGCGAGATGAATACATAGCGGGAGTAGAGCAGTTCCTGCAGTTTGCTAAGGCGTTCCCTCAGTACATGGACGGCACCAAAATTAAGTGTCCATGTGTGAAATGTCATAACGTGAAATATTATCCAGAAGTGGAAGTGACATATCATTTGTACTCGAGGGGTTTCACGCCTAATTACTATCAGTGGACCGCACACGGAGAACTTGTGTCTTTAGCATCAGAGCCGGAGCCTTACGTTGAGCCGTATATGCATGCGGGACCTAATTTTGTTTCAGATAATCATACATACGACGACGGGTGTGTGAACATGGTTTTCGACGCTGCGGGGCCTAGTTTCGTTCATGATGCACCTGAGGAGGCACCGAACGCCGATGCTGCACAGTTCATGGAGTTGCTGGAGAATACAAGGACTCCATTGTATCCTGGTTGTGAGGATCATTCACCGTTGGAGGTGGTTACAAGACTGTTGAGCATTAAGTCAGATTTTAACATGTCGCAAGAATGCTACAACCGAGTGTTGGAGTTGATTATAGAGATCTTGCCGGCGGGTGCTAAGTTGCCTAAAGACTTCTACCGGTCTAAGAGGATGGTGAGATCGCTCTGGATGGGATACGAGAAAATCGATTCCTGTCGCAATGGGTGCATGCTGTACTACAAAGATGACAAGGACGCAGATGTGTGCAGATTTTGTGGTGCTGATCGCTATAAGACAACTAGTACAGAAAGGTCTACCGGTGCAAGAAGACCGACCGATTCAATGCACTACTTGCCTTTAACGCCGCGGTTGCAAAGATTATTTATGGTGAAAGAGACGGCCGAAAATATGAGTTGGCACATGCGAGAACAGATTGAAGGAGTGTTGGATCACCCATCCGATGGAGAAGCGTGGAAGCACTTTGATCGAGTGTATCCAGATTTTACTTCAGATCCGCGAAATGTCAGGTTGGGACTATCTTCTGATGATTTTACTCCTTTTGGTCTTTCGGGATCCCAGTATTCGTGCTGGCCTGTGATTGTTACTCCGTATAACCTACCGCCTTGGATGTGCATGAAGACTCAGTACATGTTTCTAACCGTTATAATTCCTGGTCCGAATAATCCCAAGAGGAACATTGACGTGTACTTACAGCCTTTGATAGATGAGTTGAATCAGTTATGGGAAGTAGGCGCTAACACGTACGATGTTTCCAGGAAGCAGAATTTTCAGATGAAGGCAACCCTTATGTGGACCATCAATGACTTTCCGGCCTATGGAATGTTATCTGGATGGAGCACTCATGGTCGTCTCTCATGTTCGTATTACATGGACCGTAGTAAGGCTTTCTGCTTGAAATACGGCGGAAAGCCGTGCTTCTTTGATTGTCATCGGCAATTTCTGCCAAAAGATCATCCGTTCAGAAGGAACAGGAATGCTTTCCGTGCCGGCGTTGTAGAGAAGGGTGATCCACCGCCAAGGTGGTACGGAGACACGATATGGGAGGAGGTTAAAGATTTTCCAAGTGCTATCGAAGATCCTACAACTGGGTACAAGTGCGATGGATTTGGTAGAGTTCATAACTGGACAAAGAGGAGCATATTCTGGGATCTGCCATACTGGAGTACCAATCTGATCAGACATAATCTTGATGTCATGCATATTGAGAAGAATGTGTTTGATAACATAATTAATACTGTGATGGACGTAAAGGGAAAAACAAAAGACAATCCCAAGGCCAGGTTGGACTTAAAAGAAATATGCAAATGCCCTGCGTTGCATTTGATACAGCAGAATGGAAAACAGTTCCTTCCGAAGTCAATTTTTTCGCTGGACAAGGAGGATAAAGTGAGACTTTGTCGGTGGATCCAGGGCCTAAAATTTCCAGACGGATATGTGTCAAATCTGAGAAGATGTGTCGATCCGAAGGAAAACAAATTGACGGATATGAAGAGCCACGATTGTTCCGTATTCATGGAGAGGTTAATTCCGATTGTATTTCGAGAATTCTTACCGCAGGCAGTTTGGGATCCATTGACGGAGCTTAGCATATTCTTCAGGGATCTTTGTTCTAAGAAATTGCTCGTTGATCGTCTAGAAAAGCAAGAGAAGGACATTGCGATAACACTATGCAAGCTAGAAAGGGTGTTTCCTCCTGGATTCTTCGACTCTATGGAGCATTTGCCGATTCATCTATCCTATGAGGCACGTGTTGGTGGACCCGTCGAATATCGATGGATGTACCCGTTCGAGCGACATTTGAATCACCTAAAAAGAAAGGTAAAAAATAAGGCACGGGTCGAGGGTTCTATTTGTGAAGCCTATGTTCTCGAGGAGATTACAAACTTTTGTTCGATGTATTTCAAGCCTCATGTTGTAATTAATAGAACGAGAGCTTCCAGAAACGACGAGGGAGATCATGAAAGTAATGATACAATACTGAAGGTATTCAATGCTCCAGGAAAGCCATCGGGTAAGATGAAAAAGAGATATCTGAACGATGATGAGCTAAGGGCTGCTCAGGTGTATGTATTACTCAACTGCGACGAGGATGAAGTAGAGAAACTGGAGGGGTAAGTAATTAATACGTCTATATTATTTTAATAGTGTTAATTATTATACTATTACATTAATTGAACGATGTTATTTTCAGCATATTTAATGATGATGTGAGGTCGGGTAGGCCACACATAACAGAAGAAGAACTAGAACAAGAAATGAGGCGTTATTTTCCATTATGGTTGAGTGCATATGTAAGACTTGAGAACTCTGTAATTACCTTTTTGTATATGCACTTGATTGAGAATGAGCTTAATTGCTTCTTTCGTGGTATTTAGGTCGATCGTCCATACGCAAGACTTGAGAATGAGTCTATTAGAACGCTAGCCAAGGGACCAATTTATGCTGCAAAAATATGGCCAAGCTACTGTGTTAATGGGTTTAGGTTCAAGTCAACAACTTGCCCGATCAGAGACAACTTTGTGGATCTCGATTCCACCAAAAACAGCTGTTTGTGTATCAGATCTTCGAACTACAAAGATGTTGATGCGGGCAACGATTTCTATGACGTGTTACGGGAGATTGTGGAGCTGACATATAGTTATGGAATAGAGCCTGCTAAGATTGTGTTATTCAGGTGTGATTGGTTCGATCCGATTGAAGGTCAAGGTTGGAAAGTAGACAAGCACGGTCTTGTTGATATAAACTATCGGCGTCGATATCAAGCCTATGAACCATTTGTCCTATCAAGTCAGGCTCAGCTCGTGTACTTCACAAGTTATCCTAAACGGGGAACAACAAGGTCGGACTGGTGGACAGTATACAAGACCAAAGCTAGAAATACCTTTGAGGTTGACGATATAGCTTATCAACAGGATGAACTACCTCTTGTAACAAATATTATAGAAGTGGACACGACAGAAGTTTCCTATTACACATCTAATTGTGTAAAAGAAGTAGAATTATCTGAAGAGGAAGATGCAGATGAAAGTGAAGATGTAGAGGAGGAAGAAGAAGAAGAAGAAGAAGAAGAAGAAGAAGTAGATGAGCTAAACGAACTAGATGAATTTTCAGAAGAGGATTAAATTTGTACGTTTGTTTTATCATCATATTTGACACTTTAGTGACACTTCTATCATATAAATCTGTGACACTTCAGTGACACTCTATTGACACTTTTATTGACACTTCAGTGACACTTTTTGACTATAATATTTTTCAAAAATCTGTGATGTCTATCATATAAATATGTTTTTTTGTTTTATTGTGTCAGGTATGACTAGACCATTCGGACGACGCAGAGGATTATATATTAGGCAGTCCCGTCAGCCTCGGGCTGGGGATGGAGAGGGCAGTTCCGTACCCTCATCCTCATTTCCGAGTACGCCAGTGTACCATTCTGTTCCCAGTCCATTATCGGGACAGGCTAGTTCTAGCAGGTTGGCGACTCCTCCCTCGTCGTCCAGCCTTCCTGTTCCCGGTCCATTACCGGGACAGGGCAGTTCTAGCAGGTTGGCGACTCCTCCCTCGTCGTCCAGCCTTCCTGATCCCGCGTCCAGCATCCCTGATCCCCCATCCAGCATTCCTACTGTCGACGGCTCTATGGAGGGAGCCCACGCCGATCATATGGAGGACGGCGATCAGACTGATCCTGCCCAGGCAGGAGGTGAGAGCGACCCTCCATGCGCTCCCCCGGGCGAGATGCGTATGGAGATTTGGACGGACGGGCCTATGAAGTAAGTTAATTAATTATTATATATTTCTCAAATGATTATATGTACATATATATTCATGAAAAATTATTATTGTATAGATATCGGCCTTCTGCAGTACAGAGACAGCTGGGGACATTTGTGAGGCAGAACTATGGTGGGCCTTGGCTCAACTACTCAGATGCTCCCGCAGATAGGAAGGCCTTTTGGTTCGCCCACTTCAAGGTAAAAAATTTGTTTATTTTTAAATTTTAATAATCATTTGTGTATATTATACAACTTTTGTATTTTATTTCTTGTAGAGGACCTATTTCTATCCACCACACCGGGCGGCGAGGATCGAGGGCCAATTTCCTGCCGTCATAGCCAAGCTCATCCGTGATGCGATCGACGACCAGAAGCGTCGTGATCGCGCCGGACGTCCGATCCAGGGTTGGATTACGCCAGAGCAGTGGACTGCGATGAAGGCTAGATTCAGCGAGCACCAGTACCAGGAGCGGTCTGAGAAGGCCAAGGTGGCGCGGTCGAGCGCCGGTTAGTGGTGTGGCGGCTCCATTCCGATGACGGAGCATTTTCGTCGTCTGGTACGTTTTCTATGACGGACATTAATTTATATATAGTTCGATATAATGTTTAATACTAATAATAGATAATATATTTTAACAGGTAAAGAAGGGTGAGGACCCGAACATGGTGACCGTCTTCCTGGTCACCCATCGAAGGGCTGGGGACTTCATTGACGAGAGGGCGACGCAGGCATATGTAAGTTCTATTCAACTAATATTAACTGACTATAATTTAGAAAACAGGAAAATAGATATCAATATAGACTTTAGTAAACACTTACACGTTAGCAAACATGTTCTAGGCCGAGTTTGTTCGGCTACAGAAGGAGGCGGCTGATGCTGCTGCTGCTAGTGCGCAAGCAGAGGGAGGGGCTGGTACTTCCTCCCAGCCGCCTGCAGAGCCATCGCCGGACGAGCTTTGGATGACCGCCGTTGGCGGTCTTCAGAAGGGTACGTACTACGGTACGAGATCCTACAGCGCGTATTTGGCTTCGGAGTCATCCCGGGCCCCCTCTGTCAGTGCGCAGTCTCCGGCTACGCAGGCGTCGTCACGAGCTGAGGATGTTCGTCGTCAGATCGAGGAGCTGCGTCGCGAGTTACAGCAGCAGATTTCTGATGCGGTCGAGCGACGATCTGACCCTCCGATCGTCACCGGACGATTTGATGCGGTCGAGCGCAGTATACAGGAGCTGATGAGTCTGCATCAGGCTGCAGCTGCCAACTTGCAGACGCTCACCGAGTCTACGCAGCGCACGGAGCGTAGACAGCTCGAGCTGGACGGATCGCAGAGGAGCCTTTCTCTCTCAGTCGCTCAGTATACTGAGAAGGTGGTGAGTGCCCTTGCTGCGCATGGTGAGCGACTGCGAGAGCTGGAGCAGGTACGTCCTCTGGGTCCATCGACGGCGCCGACTCCAGATACTGCACTGCCTCCGGCGCTGACTTCAGACATTGTACTGCCTCCTACTGCCCCTACGGTACAACTCACCCAGGAGCCGTATGACTACATTATATCCCAGTTGCGCGGCAGGGGTCTGCAGTGATTTTATTGGTTTTTTTATGACTTGTATGTATTGGCCCTATGGGCAAATTGTTTATTCATATACTGTTGTTTATACACTTGGTGGGAGACTTTTTATCATCTTCCATTTTTATTTGACTCTATTGGATGTTTGTGAGGATGTGTGTCTTTGATATTTACTTTGCACTGCCTCCTATTTTTATTGTGATATTTACTGTGATATCTGTGACGGGATGACAAAAATACCTACGCTGGGTTATAAGCGATGATCTGATATACAAAGGAGATGCTGCCGAAATTTTAAAAAAAAATATTGTGTATTTTTGTTATGATGTGTGTCTGTGTTTACAGTGAATGTGAAATACAGTATTCAGAACCATCGACAGTTTCGATTACTGTTGTATGTTTTATCTTGGATAGAAATAGCAACAGTTCAGGGTGCACTTCTGAGAGCTTCATTTTCACGTCCTTCACTTTCTCGGACGTCGTAAAGGTTCCCGAGAAGGTGAAGGACGTGAAGAGGAAGCTCTGAGAAGTGCACCCTGAACTGTTGCTCTTTCTATCAAAGATAAAACATACAACAGTAAGCGAAACTGTCGATGGTTCGAGCACTGCACTTCACACACACTGTAAACACAGACACACAGCATAACAAAAATATCAATTATGTATTTTTAAATTTTTTTTTTATATTAGTGACGTATAGCGACGTTCTGCGACGTACTGCGACGTCACACAAACGTCGCTATACGTCACTAACTAGCGACGTTACGTCGCTCGACGTCGCTAATATACGTCGCTACGATGCCCACGTGGCCACGTGGATGCCATGCCTCGTCATCATTTACAAACTTTTGAAGCGTCGCTAGTGGTCGCTTTACGTCGCAATGTTGGCGACGTACTTATACGTCGCTCTCTGTCACTCATTTGGCGACGTCTAGCGACAATGGATGCCGCGTCGCAAATAGCGACGTTCGGCGACGAAATTACCATCTGCGACTTGCCTATAAGCGACGTAGGTTTTTCGTCGCTAAATACGTCGCAAATCAGTGTTAGCGACGTACTGCGACGTATTTAGCGACGTCTCCTGACGTCGCTAATCTGGGTTATTTTAGTAGTGTGCTACGACTAAGCAAACGAAGTGGAAGAGAGAAAACAGTATATGCAAACTACTGATACTCAATTCCATGGAAGACTCTCTGGCAGAGTCCTACTCCAAGAAGACATCTGCCAAAGAGATATGGGACTCCTTGGGAAAGCTCTATGAAGATGACGAGAACCGGTCCAAGATCTTCATGGTAGAAAAATACCACAAGTGGACCTTCGAAGACGAGAAGGCGATGCTGCCCCAAGTGAAGGAGTTTCTGAAGTTACGTCAGAAACTAGAAGACGAGAACATGCCCCTCGTCGACAAGTTTGTCGTTGGAGGGATCGTCGCGAAACTTCCTACAGAATGGAGCAACTTCTATGCATGGATGCATCGAAAGAAGATGGAAATTAGCTTGGAAGATTTCTTGCAAGAGATCCATGTTGAGGACGAGATGCGCTCTCAACAGAAGATGGATACTCTGTCCAAACAACTGGCGAAGGCAAATCTGGTCCAAACCAGAGAGTACCAGGGGAAGCAGGCTGCTTCTCATCGCAAAAAGAAGGACTTCACGAATCTGAAAGTGAAGGGTCCTGCTTTCAAGCAGCAGAAGTCCAAGTTCCATGTGACTTACTTTAATTGTGGCAAGAAGGGCCACTACAAATCCGAATGCAAGTCCAAGCCCAAAGAACAAGGTGAGCCTAGTAAGGTTTTTATGATTACTAATCTAGTTACCATGATAGCACAGGTTACAACTGTGGGGGCTGACTTGGACTGGTGGATAGACACTGGTGCGACCTGCCATGTCTGTTCAGACAAAGACTGGTTCATCTCTTATGAGCCAACTTCAGAGAAGGTCATAATGGCAAACCAGGTACAAGCTGAAGTACTGGGGATCGGGACGGTGGAGCTGAAACTCACATCGGGGAACACTCTGACGCTTCATGGTGTGAAGCATGTTCCAGTAATTGCTAAGAACCTGATCTTTGGAAGTCTGCTCTGCAATGTAGGCTTGAGGATGGACATCAATACTGGCCAGCTGGTGATGTCCAAGAAGGGTACATTCTTCGGAAAAGCTTTCCAAACTGAAGGAATGTACAAGATTCAGCTTGTGGTAACCCAGCATGATAATATAAATGCAATCACTTTTTCTGATTATTCTCTTGAGTTGTGGCATAATAGGCTAGGACATGTTCATTGTAAAAGGATTAACAAAATGTCTAGTCTAGGACTTATCTCCAAGTGTGGAGGTAAGGTAGAGAAATGCGAAGTATGTGCTCAGACGAAGATCACAAGGAAACCCTTTCACAGGGTCCATCGAAGCACAGATCTTCTGGAGTTGGTTCACTCAGATATCTGTGACTTCAAACAATTCTCTACAAAGGCCGGAATGAAGTATTTTATTACTTTCATCGATGACTTCTCAAAGTATGCTTTCGTCTACTTGCTCAAGTCTAAAAACGAAGCATTCGAGAAGTTCAAGGAGTTCAGGGCCGAGGCTGAGCGGCAAACTGGACAACAACTCAAGAGGTTAAGGAGTGATCGAGGCGGGGAGTATCGGTCTCATGAATTCTTATCATTCTGCAAAGAACATGGAATTATCAATAAGACAACGGCTCCGTACTCTCCTCAATCCAACGGAGTAGCAGAAAGGAAGAACAGAACGTTGACAGAGATGATGAACTCCATGCTGTTGACTGTGGGTCTTCCAAAGTGTTACTGGGGAGAAGCTGCACTAACGGCAACGTTCATTCTGAACAGAGTGTCATATGCAACTTCCGACATAACTCCTCATGAACTCTGGTTCAAAGTCAGACCTAACTTGAATGTCATTCGAGTGTGGGGGTGTCTGGCTTATATGAAGCTCCCGGATCTGAAGATTCAGAAGCTGGGAACAAGGACTACGAAGGCGATCTTCTTGAGGTATGCCGAGAAGAGTGATGCTCGGAGATTCTTTGATATCGAGTCAAACCATATCATCGAATCTCGCGATGCTGAATACTTTGAAGACAAGTTTGCAAAATATAAGAATATTGTTCTCGCGGATCTTCCGGAGAATGATGAGGGTACAAAGCAGATAGAAGTCTTTAATGAACCAGTAGTCCAAGATGAAGCTGTCGTCAAGGAGACACCAGCTGAACCAGAACTCGCTGAGCCGTCAACTAAGCGAACGAGGAGGCCGAAAGACTTCGGAGATGACTTCGTCACCTATCATGTGGAAGCAGATCCGCTTACCTATGATGAGGCGATGAAGACCAGAGATACTGTATTCTGGAAGGAGGCGATAGACAACGAGATTGACTCAATCACCTCCAACAACACATGGGTATTGGTTGACCAGCCAGAAGGAGCAAGACCCATCGGATGCAAATGGATCTTCAAGAAGAAGATGAAAGCAGATGGAACCATTGACAAGTTCAAGGCCAGGCTAGTGGCCAAGGGGTTTGCTCAGAAGCAGGGGATCGACTACTTTAACACTTATGCTCCAGTAGCTCGGATGACAACCATCAGATTATTAATTGCTCTAGCAGCAATACACAAGCTGGTGATACATCAGATGGATGTGAAAACGGCATTTCTTAATGGCGAGCTGACCGAAGAGATCTACATGCAACAACCAGAAGGTTTTGTCGTCAGAGGTCTGGAAGATAAAGTTTGCAAGTTAATGAAGTCTCTGTATGGTTTGAAACAAGCTCCCAAAATGTGGCATGAGAAATTTGACAAGGTGATAAGGTCAAATGGCTACAGGGTCAGTAAAACAGACAAGTGTGTCTATACGAAGTTTGCTGACGGAAGAGGAGTAATCGTATGTCTTTACGTGGACGACATGCTAATCCTAGGTACGGATTTAAGCTGCGTCACAGAGACAAAGAAATTCCTCTCGACCAAGTTCAGTATGAAGGACTTGGGGGATGCCGATGTAATCTTGGGTCTCAAGATCATCCGGACAGGCACTGGAATAGCGCTGTCACAATCTCATTATATTGAGAAGATGCTCACTCGCTACGGGTATCAAGATCTTCCTTTTATTGATACACTGTACCGGAGTGATCAGAAGCTGGAGCCAAATTCGAGGGAAAGCGTCAGGCAATTGGAGTACGCTAGCGTCATCGGAAGCTTGATGTACGCTACTACTGCCACAAGGCCTGACATAGCTTTTGCAGTGGAAATACTAAGTCGGTTCACTAGCAATCCAGGCGTTGAGCACTGGAAAGCTGTGAAGCGTGTTATGAGATATCTCAAGAAAACTCAGACATATGCACTTTTCTACAGCGAAGATCCGTCAGTAGTGGAAGGCTTCAGTGATGCTAGCTGGTGTTCAGATATGGAGAGCGAGTATTCCACAGGTGGATTCGTATTCGCCATGGACGGAGCTGCTATATCGTAGAAGTCGAAGAAGCAGACTATGTTATCTCGCTCCTACATGGAATCTGAATTCTTTGCATTGGATGCTGCTACAGATGAAGCAGAGTGGCTTCGGGAGCTCATGTATGATCTTCCGGTGGTTGGGGCTCAGATACCGGCAATACCGATATACTGTGACAACCAGGTGGCAGCAGCAGTGGCATCAAATGAACTCTTCAACGGGAAGAAGAGAACGGTACGGTTGAAGCACAGAGCAGTACACGATCTTATCAAGAGAGGTGTTATTGCAGTGATTGATGTTCGGAGTCAGGAGAACCTGGCGGATCCGTTCACCAAGGGCCTCAAGCGCCAGCTGGTCGATGACACAACTTGTAAAATAGGCTTGAAAGCATTCTGATATTGTATTATTGTATTCCTACCATAAAGTTTTATGCTATTAGTTCAAAGATTTATCTACTAGGCATCTAGCTTTTGGTTCAAGGAAGGACCACTAATCGAAAGAATATCAGGAACGGTGGGTACATGTTCTATTAGACATGGAGAGGTTACGGACCTATAACCATTGTTGTCTACTATTATTTTCTGCAAAAAACGGTTTCTGTGGGAAGGTTGGCTTAAATGCCTTAATGAGTTCTCAGACAGAGTGAATGCCTGGAGTGCTTTACAGAAAGCATGGTAGCGCAGTACTACAAGGAGTGTAACTCCATGCTACAGTGGGGTGACTCCACCATGAGGTTCCCAGGTAGGGGTAATGCCTCGGCTTTGCAAGCCAAGTCACAGCGGAGTAGCACCGCAAATAGGCAGGTAGCCTAATGTTGTATGATAATCGTAATAAAGAGAAGTAGACAGCACTACAAAGAGGACGATGTCCTCATGTTACAGTGGCATGACACCACGAAGAGGTACCAGGTAGGGTAAAGCCTCGGCTTTGCGAGCCATGTCATAGCGACGTAACACCGTACGGAAGCGCAAGGCTTCATGCTGGGTAGTTTGGCACTACAAAGAGGCCTGTGACCTCATGCTACAGTAGTATGACACTACGATGAGGTACCCAGGTGGGGTAAAGCCTCGGCTTTAAGCCATGTCATAGCGGCGTAGCATCGCAAAGAAGCGCAATGCTTCATGCCATGACTCTTTATAAAGAACTCACCTATAGTGTATGGACAGAGATATTAGGCCGTCTCTTGAGGGTAAACTTGTAGACGTCCAAAAATTATACACTGAAACCAGGCTGGCACAAGGCCTTCAATGTGCAGCCAGAAGCACAGTTGATGTCATTATGTGAGTAGGAAGAATTGCAGTTATGGTGCAGAATTCAAGGCTTGGTCCATTCTTGTATCATGCTGTTATTTAACCTATACGGGAAGATTCAAGTCGTAGCGACATCTCTCCTAATGCATGATGGGCAGTAACTGTGTGGAACGCTCAACCCATATATTAAGATATGTGGGAGATTGTTGGTGTTTTTGCCTTTGGACTAGAAAAGATAGTCCCACATCGGCTACACCAAATGGTGAGTATCTCAATATAATGCATTGCTTGTGTTGAGGTGTGCACATGAGGTGTAGTGGAGCACAAGTTTGTGCCATGTGGAAGTATTTTCCTAGAAGAAAAAAGGATTAAATCCAACAAGAATGCAAGTTAATTTTTGTTGTGCGGACTCGGACACGGACTCCAAGATGTCTCGTGCATGCACGGGAGTGTTCGGGGGGTAGGCGTGGACTGGCACACTTCTATGCTGATTGTGGGATGATCTAAAATATCAAACTCTATTTTTGAGTATTGGTATTTTAGTCCCACATCGGATAGGAGAAGAGGTGAAGTCTCAACTCCACTCTGTAAATAGAGCCCCTTGGCCTCCTTTGAAAGATGCACCAAGAAGAGAGTTGAGGGAGTCTGTTAAGTCCAGGAAGTCCGTTCAAGTCTCAAATATTGACTTACGAGCGTTCCAGAAGTTCTTCGTGAACTTGCTGGTTCCTGGAAGCTGTTCGTGCTCGTGCCGGGCGAATAAAGCTTTGAGCAACGGTGGTTCATTCACCCCAGCATCTCATTCTCGCCTGTCATCGTTGCTGTTGCCTTTTACAGTAACTTCTTTTTAGAAGCTCTACTGCCGATAGTTGCTTGCACAAAGTCTCTTTAGATTTTTTGTGTATTACATAGAATCTTTTTAGATCATCGTAATTCAGAATCCTCCAGGATCTCTATTGCACATCTTCTTTAAGGTGCTGCATTTGAAACGTTGTGTGTACAATTGTTTCAGTTTCAGAATTTTCCATCGAAAATTGTGCCTCGGCACTAACACATACTTATACTAATTAAAAATTGTTCATTAATTTTAATAAGGACAACTTAGTAATTAGGAAGACTATCCTTTGGTCTTCCTAAAGAGTCTTCCTAAACTAATTAAGAAATGTTAAAATACGTGCAAGGCACGTGCACATATGCTATATGCTAGTATATATATATATATATATATATATATATATATATATATATATATATATATATATATATATATATATATCCCTTCTTATACGGGATAAGTTTACGGAAAAGGTTTACGGGATGGATCAATTTCTTAGAGAGAAAAAAAACTCAAAAATATCCTGCCGAAATATATGTATGTTTCTCTTCTGAATTTTTCTCTTTCAAAAATTTAAATATCTCATTTAAAATAAAATTATCCCTATCTTAAAAAATAAGGCTTATCTATCTATTTATTTTTAAGCACAGAGAGACTTATTTATTTTTGAAAATAAAGATAGATAAATTATTTCTTTTATTTTCTAATATAGAGATAGATTTTTATTAAAAAATAGTCTATCTTTAGAAATAAATATACCTTTAAAATTATATTTCAAATATTAATTTTAATATTAATCTTAATATTAATGTTGATATTAATTTTAATTTTTAATTTAAATATTAAATTTAATATTAATATTAATGTTAATGTTAATGTTAATGTTAATGTTAATGTTAATGTTAAAATTAACACTAATGTTAATGATAAAATCAAAATTAATATCAACAATAACATTAACACCAAAAATTAACATCATAAATAATATTAAAAGTAACATTAATATTAACATTAACATTAAATTAATATTTTTAAATATAATTTTTAAAGGTATATTTATGTTCAAAGATAAATTTTTAAAAAAATATCCATCTCTATTTTTTAAAAATATAAAATTAACTTATCTATCTCTATTTTTAAAATAAATAAATAAATATTTCATTATTTAAAAAATAAATAGGATTATCTTTAAGATAGAGATATGTTTGTTTTTTAAAGGAGAGATTTAATTTCTTTTTAAAGTGTAAGAAATTTAGAAGAGAACTATACGTGTATTTTCTCATGCGTAAGTTATTCCCGCAGGAGAAATTCTCTCTCTCTCTCTCTCTCTATATATATATATATATATATATATATATAGAGAGAGAGAGAGAGAGAGAGAGAGAGAGAGAGAGAGAGAGAGAGAGAGAGAGCTTCTCCTATGAGAATAACTTACGGAAAACTCTCGAATTTGAGTTGTGAAACTAAAATTAATTATTCTAGATTAAAATTAATAGTTATTTTATATTATTTAATAATAGTGCTTAATACTTAATTTTTTAATTCCTATAAAATAATAAATAATACAAGTTGGGTGTAACCTTATCTTATTCAAAAGTGGAACCCATGTCATTTTTCAACTACCACTTTATTATAAATCAAACATAGGAAGTACAAAAAGTTACACCTTTCAACTCACTTTAACAATTATTCAAACAAAAGAACTCATAAAGGTTCCAACATTTTCATATAGAGCTCTCCATTTTCAGGATAGTCTAAAGTCTCAATTTTTTTTAGAGCCAGCCTACATGTCCTATAGCCAAACTATCACCTAACTTATGTCTAGTTTGTGAAAGTGGAACATGTATACTCTAGGACTTTGTTAGCAATTAGGCAAACCAAAAAAATTTGGGACGACAAAAATATGAGTATAAATCAACGGAGTACAAAAAAAATACGTTAAAAAATTTTGTCAAATATTCGTCAATTTAAAATATGAGGTTAAAAACTTTACATGCTTAAACAGGTTATCAAATTTGGTTAATTAAATAGGTTATCACAATGTTTTTTGTGCTAATTTTGTCAATAACTAGTACAAAACACTTTTAAAATTTTATATGCATACTAATCTGAATATTTCAAAAGTACGCAAGTATATATATTTATGATAGGTACGGATAAATTTGCATACAGAATGAGTTTTATTCAGTATATATGTTTATGAAAGATACAAATAAATTTGCATAATACAAGTTTTATTCGGGTGATTGCTAACAAGACTCTAGGATACACCGTGCCCTCCTATGCGAAAACTTGGACTGCATTTGTGCCTAGGGTCGGCCTGTCACAACTTGTGTAATTAATATTACGTGTCATGTAGAAAAATGAAATGAGTGGGCAAAGCACGACACAAGGCACGACTCATTCCCTTGCCGACGTCGGTTCGCCTACATCCAGACCGGTAATAGTTCGGATCCATGTTAACGGATACATAATCTATTCTACTATATAATAGGAAAACTTAGATGGTGAAACTTTTGAATTCCGAAAATACCCTTACATACTTATACTAATTAAAAATCTATTCTACTATATAATAGGAAAACTTAGATGGTAAAACTTTTGAATTCCGAAAATACCCTTACATACTTATACTAATTAAAAATAGTTCATTAATTTTAATAAAGACAACTTAGTAATTATGAAGACAACCCTTTGGTCTTCCTAAAGAGTCTTCCTAAACTAATTAAGAAATATTAAAATACGTGCAAGGCACGTGCACATATGCTGCTAATAATAGAGCCCAAAAATTACGGATTCTTTTGATCACTATTACTAAAATACTCTTACAGCAGCCATATATATTGACTAACTTAAATTTTATTTTAGTTAAATAATACCTTTTTTTTTTATTTATAGTAGAAGTTGGGGACAATGAGTTTATAAAACATATAATACAATATGCACAAAGAGTCACGAGAGTTATGTCTGTCATCCTAAGAAAAAGAAAAAAACTATCTACTCGTTATAATATGTAAACTACAAAAACTATTCCCCAACTGACGAAAAATGACTAAATTGGATGGGGGCATTTATGTCAAAATTACTATGCAAGTGTCCATTAATCGTTCATCCGTGCCGGTGGCTGCCCGGATGTTCCCGTTGGCGTGCCGGCTGGCGGTGGCCTGGCCCGAGTTGGGCCTCTACCTTAGGGATCTAAACACACACTCCCCCCTTGCTCCATGGATTGAATTGGTTGAAGTTTCCTTCCCAGTGCCAGACCCAACAAAGAATATGGATTCACTACGAAATAGTGTGTTAAATACCGGACCCGAGATTGACCTGGACAAGATGTTGTATCGGTTCAACTACTGGATTAATCTAAATAGTGTTTAATTTGGATACTGATTTATACAAAAAAAATTCATTTATAATTTTTTTTGAAAAAAAATGGTAGGTCCATACTGATCCGGTCCGAAAAACTACCGGTTCATAGGTCAACCGGTTGAACTGTCTAGTCCGATCCAATTTTTTAAACATTGATTTGTACTGTAGAGCGGACAAAATTTCTCACTTTTATTACATGCAGAAACAGAAGACAAATGTCAACGACAATACAGAAATGATTGGAGGCAATATATTTCTGGTAGTTCTACAACTGTTAAAATTTTATAAATTTTTTTGTATATCCAAAATTGTCAATTACTATAAATTTTTAACAGCCATAAAATAGTAAGGATGGTTAATTTTTTCACATCTCTACTATTATAAAGGGACTTCAAAACGGCTCAAGATTGAGCCGTCTAAGCCATGTGTATATCATCAACCATTTAATTTAAAAAAATTTAAATTATGTAAAAAATTGTTGAAAAAATAGAACTCAATCACACAAAAAAAAAAATACCTCACACCTTAACCACATGAGTTAGAAGATATAATTGACTATAATTGAACAATATTCTTATTATACGTGCAAAGCATGTGCATTTACTAGTTTCTAAATAAATACAGGACAATAACAAATAATTCTCTTAAAATAGTTAAATGAGAGGAAGTTAAGTAAGGAAAAATAAAAGCATGTTTGGTTTGAGGGAAAAAGTTTAGGAGGGAGGGTTATAAATGGTTAAGTGATGGTTTGTTTAACTCTTTTTTGTTTATTTTTTTAACTCCCAAAATCGGAAGGTTAACGAGGAAGATTGGATAATTTTATTTTAAAAGTCATAAATATCTCTTATTTGTCCTATAAAATATTATAAATTTTTTATAATTATGTTGTTCCGTACTTTCCTCATTTGTGAAGATAATTTGACATGTTTTAATTAAAGTTTTAATCAAATTTAATTTTATGATATATGTAATAAGAATATTTGATAACTATTATATTTTTATTGATCCCCTTCTCACTCAAAACCTCAAATTTTAGCAAAAGTTATTAAATACACCACATTTAACTCTCCCTCCAAATCAAACAAAGTTATATGTATTAACTCTATTTCCGCTCACTTAATCATAATTAACTCTGCTTTTTTTTTTTTTCTCTTAATCCAAGCAGACCCTTAACATTTGTCCAACAAAACAGAGCACCTGAACATAAAAAATGCTCTCACTTTTGCACTTTCCTCCTTCTTTCATCTCAATTTGAAAATGGGCTAAGTAGAGTTTAGACCCTAGATTTTATATCAGTTTAGAATTTAAGTCCTGACTTTTACGATTAAAAAGTTTTGACTATGAATTTTATTATTTATTTCACTTTTCCCATTATACCCTCTCTCCCATACTTGACAAGAAAACTTTCATATATATAGGCTAGGAAAGATATAATGAAAAAATAAAATAAAAATTCAGGGTCTACACTTTTCAATTGGACATGTTAAGACTTAAACTATAAGCCGGTATAAAATGGTAAATTATAAGGGCACATCAAAAGTTACTCAGGGCTAGTCCGGATTGGGGATAGCCCAGATTTGAGGAAAAATTACTCAGAACAATCTAATTTTTTTTTACTCTTGGGATTGTCCCAATCCAACACCTTCCAAACCCAAATTTTTTACCTCAATTTCAATATTTTACTCTCTTCCAAATCCTCCAAAAATTTATACTTCTTATTCTCCACCATTTTCATCTTCCCGTCTCCATCAAAGGCTCCTCACAAACAATGCATGAAAATAAACTCTAATAAACCATAGTTTTCTTTTCATTCTTAATTTCAGAGATGACACCCAAAGGCTCCTCACAAACAATGTATGAAAATAAATCCTAATAAACACTAGTTTTCTTCTCATTTCTGATTTCAGAGATGGCACCCAAATGCTCCTAAAAAATAATGCATTAAAATCAACCCTCATAAACCCTAATGTCTGGCAGTTACAGTTGACCAAGTCGACTTTAAGACTGCCACAATTTGTGACAGTCCTAAATACTTCTAGGACTGCTAGAAATTTGGACAGTGACTGCTGTACAACAAGTCCATTTCATAACTGTCCGCATAACAACAATAAATTTTAGGATTTTCCACTTTTCTGACAATCCTGAAGTATTTAGGACTCCCAAAAATGGTGGCAGTGCTAAATATTTCTGACATGAATATTGGATAGTATTATCTTTTCATTTTGAGATATAGGATTACATTCCAAGTATCAGTGATCGGAGAAACTTTTGATGTAATAACCAATAACCATCTTTTTTTATATAGGAGGTAAAGTTACCTTGTACACATTTTTACATGTCATTCATAATGACCGACTTTTAGTTACTCAATTTTGTATACAGAAGTGCAAATTGAGCTTCCCTAGCGATTTTCAATTCCTAAATTAACATTAACGAAATTGTAGAGACCAATTCATTGGAACTTCCAATTCACAATAACCAAACTTTACTGTATGAAATTGTGTTATGTAAATTTTCTCCGTTAGTATTTATATTTCAACATTTGATCTTGCTGACTTATATTTATACCTTCATAAACTATTATCGATAAAGTATATAGTATCATATTGAACTTTTACACGTAAGATGATTACTTTTGCATGCAAGACTCTTATAGTAAGAGTACTGCTAATGTTAATAGTCTACTCATTGATCCTTTAATTAGTTATGAACTTGTGTTTTTTGGTTGGTAAAGACCTTATTTGTACTCTTTAGCTTATTATGCAATCTATACCCGATAACATTATCAATGTATTCTTCCAGCTTCTTGGATACTGCTACCAGACCTAGGACTGCCCAAATTTCTGGCAGTCCTATCCATTACCAGGACCGTCAGAAATTTGGGCAGTCCTAAAATGGACTTGTTGTCCATCCAGTCCATTTTAGGACTGTCCAAATTTCTTGCAGTTCTATCCACTATCAGCGCTGTCAAAAATTTGGGCAGTCCATCATCGTCCACGTCACGACTGTGGACGAATTTGTGAAGTTCCAAACCCTAAAACGGGTTCAAAACTTCAAAAATTTGTCTAGAATGAATAGTAAATCAAATTTTAGTTACTAGAAGATGAAATTTAGGCATGAACATGGATTGAGAGAGATTTGAAAGATAAAAATGTTTAAGATTTTAGGAGGGAGAAGGAAAGAAGAAAGAAAGGCAAAAAAAAAAAAAACAAAAACAAAACAATTGACTTATATACCTATAGTTGGACTAGTCCTGAGTAATTTTTTAAGTGACAAACTTGTAAATAAACCAAAATCAGATTTGAACCAGTTGCGAGTAACTTTTAATGTGCCATTATAATTTACCTATAAAATCTAGGATCTAAACTCTAATTAGCCCATTTGAAAAGTGATGATGCAGTCGAACCCAGGGGTTTCTCTCCTCATCGGGAGGGTCTTTGCTCACCTCAACCCACCCAAACCCACCCATGGTTCTCCCTCAGTTCATTGGAATCTATGATAAATTTTGATATTTTTTAGCTGGGGTAAAGTGCATTTAAACCCTCCTTAGATTTGCCTCGTTTGCAAAATAAAACCTTTTAGGAAACTTAAGCAGTTTGCACCTCCCGCAAAACATGTTTTGTTTAGAATGGCACTTTTCATCAAAATGACGTTAAAACTAGCCGTTAGAAGCCATTTTTTGGGTAAAGTAAATTTTGCACTCCCCAAAGTACCCCTCTGAATGCTAACGTTAACATTGTGGCTCCCTTTCATTCTCTATATATAGGATTGTTTTGAAACATAAAATCCAAACTTTCTATTTTTTTCTTTTTTGACCGGTTGGTTGGAAAAATAACATTAAATTTTTTTTCATCTTCCTTTTTTTTTTTACTTATTTGCTCTCATTTAATGTATTGAAGCTTTTTCTTATCTACAGATCTCAAATCCAACTACAAATTATGGCCAGTAGCTCACAATCTTCATTCTCAAAACGTCCAAATAGAAATTGTGGAAGAACAATTTATTGCCATTATGGATTAATTAGTTCATTGAAGACTTCATGGACACCAACAAATCCTGGAAGAAGATTCTATGGGTGTGCAAAATTTTCAACAAAATTTTGTGGTTTTCTACTATGGGAGGATGAGAAACTTTCAGAACACTATCAAATTCTAATGTGGAATTTAATGAAAAAAATTAAAGAAGCACCGAGTGTAGTGCCCTGTCCCTATATCATTTCCCGTTACCGTCCACGGGGTGCGCGAGAAAGGAACACTGTTGCTATCGATTCGGTTGGGACCGATAGGTCGGAATCGGCCGAATCGATCGAACGGGAACGGCTGAATTAAGATCCATTCCACGTTATGGAATGGCTTCTTCGGAACCAAGTCCCATATTCAGTGGATTGCGACTCAATGATTGGCTCTACGGCTGAGTCGAGAGAGACCTCCCGTTGCTCTTGTTTTCATGTCGCACTTGATTTGGCTTTGGCTTTGGTTTTCGTGAATGCGTTTATCGTGAATATTTCGATGAGTTTTTGTGACTTACGTTTTTGAGCTTCACATTCATATCAAAATTCCTTGAATTACATAGTGTTCTAATCAGTTACTTATGCTATTTCAGGTGATCGCGTAGGCGACGTCAGCGCAGCCAACCAGTCCCTCGCTTGAAGCAAGTCTAAGGCGAGTGGCTGACCTCCTTCGACTCGACTCTCTATTTCAAAATCAATATGAAGTTAAATGAATGCTTGTCATCATAGTGTAGAATCAAAGAATTCATGGCACGATTCTTCACGAAACACTTGCTATCAAACTACCGATATTAAAAATAGAAAACGTGCTTTCTTATGCAATTCCACTTAGCCTATACAAAACAATGAATGAATCGATTAACGTTTATCGCAACGATATGGCTAAGTGAGTAAATCGACTAAGTTCAAAAGAAAGGCTAAGTTTTGCAACTAAAAGAGAAAGGATAAGGTTCTAGAAAAGAGATAGCATTTTTCAAGACTCTACAAAACGGTCATTGGACAACTTGTCGACAAGGTGTAGTTTTCTCGAATGGTTGCCTAGGCCAAGGAAACGATTCGGCCCGAGAGGAACGTGTATAGAAAGCGCCAGACTTACATCGACGTGAGTTATTCGAAAACTTTCGCACAGGGCTCATTACCCGCCGCGAAAGGGTCATCGTCTAACCCATCTATAGTCCGTGATGGCTTGACATTGCCAGTGACCTTCACACCCTTTCACTACTTAACTAATACACATGACACGGGATGAATATGATAGCTGCTTAATGTATACAATTTCATATGCTTGCCTCAAAACATGTTAACATGCAAATCGATCAGGATGGTTAGAAAGATCACAAAAGTAGCTGGCTAACATGTTTATAAAACTGCTTGAATCAAATGCAGAGCTTGGATTTTAATTAGCCATTCGTTAGTACATGTGATCGTACTGATCCTCGCTCTTTGCAGATCCCGTGAATCAGGAAGGACGTGCCAACTAGCTCGGCGACGTTCATGATTTTGAAGCTTCGGCCGCGCATCGAAGACTTTTCCCGCAACTCCACTTTTGAAGACTCTCAACTGTCAAAAAAAGATGGCTCAACATCCCTCCATTCCAGGTCACTAGAATACACTATTGTATATTGAGGGATGTGTGCAATATATGGAACGGCTATCTTATCGGCACTCTTTTGTAATTGAGTCATGTTGTAGCCCGCGCGGCATGAGTCCTGTACTGGAGTCTGTAAATGATGTCTATTATCAATAAAGATCAAAGTTCTATTTACTTAATGTGTGATTCAATTTGTCTGCTTGCTTTCTTAGATCTCGTGTTTCAGATTACCTTATGACTATGCCATGTGCGATCGCAAATTAGGTTCGCACGGCATCACATCCGGGGGACGATTATCGATTCGACGGAATCAGGGCGTGACATAATGGTATCAGAGCACGGCTTTACGTCCTTGGCCTCCAGTGTCGAGTTCTAGTCTAAAATCATTGACCTTGTGTCGATGAGATAAGTTGTTCCATACGCTGAACCAAGGATATTTTCTGAAACTAACGAGAGTTGCCTTTCTTTTTCCTGCAGTTACGGAACCTCGGGCAGGGGACGAGACGAGCGCTTCCACCAGCTCGAGTAGTTCCAGACCCGAGCATTCCGTCAACCCAACGAGGATGATTGTCATGACCCGCACCCTGGTTAGGGGTACGAGAACGTGGGTACGTCCAGCCTACGTCGCAGTATCGACGGTAGAACCATGTATAGATCATCTATAAAATCTAACATCTAACAACAAAATATATAAACCTGTTATCTCCTCACGGAGGTATAATATAACATCTTAACTCTATATCTCAATCACAAGTCTAGGGAAGATAGAACACGATATAGAATCAAATAAAAGGAAGAAACTGAAATATAAATAGAGTTATCGCACCACACAAAGTAGATGTTCAACACAAATAAATACAAGTCCTGAATATAACTAAGTCTCAACTAACAATCGGAACAATCCGATACAAATTGAAAACTATAAATACTAGACTAGACTAGGCACCCTCTACTGAGCTAGATGCCCATCGGGCTCCTGAATGTCACCCTCATGTGCCCCATAGAAGGTAGGGCAGTCACCATCATCATCTGTAATATTTTCAACAGGTCCAATCAAGACAGGAGCGAGCACAATATATCTCACACAGTTCATATTATGTTGGAAAATATAAAATATGCAAAAGAATAAGATACATGAACTGTAAAGAAATATATATGAAAACGAGAGAGATTTGATAACTGAAAATATCTATATACATGATAAGTAAGAACTGTAAGTAACCTGTGATTTAGAGCATGAGATGGTTATATAAACGGGTTAGGACATATACAAAATTTCACAAGATTGTACAAGATTTCACAAGATTTCACAAGATTTCACAAGATTTCACAAGATTTCACAAGATTGTACAAGATGGGATTTTGATCACATAACCATTTCCTACTCACCCTCCCCAATCAATACACAAGGATCTAGTCAAGTTACGTTACCTTGTACAAGTGGTTTTTATCATGTTTGCTCACGTAATCATGAGAGTACAAGATTGCACAAGAGTATACATGAAAGCGGTGTACATGAAATACAAGATGTTCGTGAAAAGAACATAAAATATAAGATGTTCGTGAAAAGCACATGAGAGTACAAGATTGCACAAGAGTATACATGAAAGCGGTGTACACGAAATACAAGTGCGTGACAACGCCCAGCCTACACCGTAAAAACGGCATAGAACGCTGTAGGTCTACTAGCCAACAAAACAGTATATAATAACCTGTCATCTCTGTACGGAGGTATATGATATGAAATACTGATAAACTCAATCACAATCTAGAAGGAAGAAGTATGGCACGAAAAACCAGATAGATAAAAACCACAAGTATAATATCCAGCTCAACAACGAGAGAGAGACAAAGTAATATAGTTATACAATCCCAATATAATATCATAACATAAGTAGCAAGCTGGAGACAAGGTCCAGTCCAAAATATTTACTCTAACTAAACTAAGCTAGAGGCTCGTCGGGCGGAGCTAAGCCCTGCTGGACCAAGGTCTCCAAGTCTAAGCCCACTACGTCATCCAGACCATAGTAGGTACTGTAATCCTCCTCATCAGCATCTGTAATATTTTGTCAACATATTCAGTCAGGATGGAACGAGTACAATCAACTAACAACAGTTCACAAGATATGACAAAAGCTATAAGACTGTAAATAGAGAGTATATACAAAAAATCATGGAATGTACATGTGAGTATCATGGAAAGGTAAGCTGTAAATCTAGAGCTAGAACAAGGCAAGTAAAAACTGATCATGGCATGTACACGAATCAAGAATCATCTATCTAAGTGTGTGAGTACTAGCTACAACATGTGGCCAGATTGGGTCTGCACA